>VZRI01004773.1:50697-80673 GCA_013397515.1 Upupa epops
GAGGCTGTTTCCTGTTGTTAGGTTAGTGCCTAGGGATCTGTCAGTTGAGCTGGCCCTGCTCCGGCAAAATAATTAGCCCGTCATTCTAGCTATATGACACTCATGGCTGCATGATACTGCTTGTCATCATTGCTCCTGTTATTGGTTACTGTAAGAATCACTCAGATTAATCAGAACAAACCTCAGCAACCAGAACCCCAGGACTTTTCCCCAAGATCAGCATCTTCATCACAGATTATGACCATGGAGCTCACCAGAGGTACGAGCTGTGAGCTCCAGAGGCAGGATGCAGTATCCTGCTGCTCCCCACCAACGTGTCTAAGCAGGCAGGTGGCTGGGGAGACTGGGCTGGGCCAGCCCCTCCCTCCCGCTTCCCAGCTTCCCTACTTGTGTGGAGAAATGGCCACATTTTTGAGTGGCTGATTTCTCTAGAATGTTATTTCAGTTTTCCCTGTTTGTTGGAGGTTTTCCCCACCCAGGAACAAGAATCTTAATGAAATTTTGCTTTCCCCTCACCCCTCACTGAATTGCAAACACAGAAAAACCCCACCAAAGCACAAACCCGAAATGGCAGCAAACTCACTCCTTATTCTGCAAAACAGAATTCTTATTGTTCAGCAGCCCTGACTTATTGACAGGCAGAGGCAAAGCAGACAGACCTGTGACGGCAGCGGAATACAACCCAGCGGAAGAGAAAAGGCAGAGAAAACACAACCACCCTCCCATGTGGGATACAGTTCCCAGGAATGATGCTTCTGCACAAGCAAGGCTCAGGCTGTGGAGCCATGAGCTGCTAGGAAGTGTGGGGCTGGTGACCTTCCCAAGACCCAGGACAAGGGTTTTCCACCCTGCAGGGCTGAAGAGGGCTTGAACATGACAGGGAGCCATGCAAACACCAGGGAATTGGTTTTCCCATCTGTGTGAGATACGACCTAAAGCCAAACCAGCACAGGCAAAACAACTGCACCAAAAAACTGACTGGCCAGAGTCACTTTTCCTGAGCCCTGTCCCACCTCAGCCCCCAGTGCTGAGCTACAAGGAGGCAGGAGCAGTGAGTGAGAATAAGGAAGGATGTCGAGATTAATAATAATAATGAGTGAGATTTAGGAAGGATGTCGAGGTGCTGGAACGAGTCCAAAGAAGAGCGACTAGAATGGTAATGGGCCTGGAAGGTAAGCCCTGCAAGGAGAGGCTGATGGAGCTGGGTCTGTTTAGCCTGGAAAAGAGGAGGCTCAGGGGTGATCTTCTCACTGTCTATAACTACCTAAAAGGTGGTTATGGTCAGGCGGGGGGTTGGTCTTTTCTCCCTGGACACTGGAGACAGGACAAGGGGTCAGGGTCTTAAGCTCCATTGGGGAAGGTTTAGACTTGACATTAGGAAAAGGTTTCTCACTGAAAGAGTGATCAGATTTTGGAATGGGCTGCCCATGGAGGTGGTTGGATCACTGTCTCTGGAGGTGTTTAAGGTTAGGCTGGATGAAGTGCTGAGTGGCTTGATCTAGATGTCAGATGTTAGGTTACTTGGTTGGTTTTAGGTTGGACTGGATGATCTTTAAGGTCTTTTCTAGCCTCATCATTGCTGTGATACTGTGATAAAGCACTGATGGCAGTGAAGAGCAGGAGGTTGTCCCCTTCAAACTGGGTAAGAAAAAGTATTTTTTAAAAAACAAGGCACTGGGGAGAAATTCCTGATGCCAAGCACAGAACTGAGTGTGGTCAGGTATTTGCTCTCTGTATGGCTGGATCATCTACAGAGGTTTTGCCTGGGAGCAAAGCAGCCTGCTCCCTACCCAGCAGCGCCCAGTTGGCACCAGCCCTAGGACTGAGCAGCAGGAGCTGTCCTTCCCAAAAATGGGAATGCAGAGGAATCCCAGCTCGGGTGCTGCCACAGACGGAACCAAGCACTTCACACGAAGGGAAGAAGTAACAATAGATTTGTGGCTATAAACTAGTGAATTAACAAAGTTTGACCAGTAGATGTGACTTTTTAACAAGATTCAGAGCAAAGTTCACCAGAGTGTTCACTTCATTGAGGGCAGGGTCAGACAAAGCTGTCAGGAGACCCTCACATTTAAAAGTCTAAATGTGCACAGTTAGGCCTAAATTTTATCTTCAACAAGGTTCAGAGTGCTGTTAGTCACTCACTGAAGATCTGTAGCAGCAAGGAATCTCTGAACCTCCAGGAGCATCCTTGACAGGGGTCCCTGTCCAGGGGAGAATCTGGTGTGCAGCCAGCTGCTGTGCATGAGAGCTCTTGAGTTGCCCATTGTCTATGGGGTAGATGATTGACTCATAGCCATCACTAAACTTGCACTTGAGCTCATTGTCCAAGTTAGCCTTTGGCTGTTACTTCTTTCCCCTGAATCCATATTGAGAAGGATGCAATCATCACCCAGAGGCATCATTGCCTTGTTAGCTCAGAAGCAGAGCACGGGAGATAAAGGTCACATTGACGAGATGTGAGACACAGTGTCACAGGTGCCAGGGCCATCATATACTTGTTGGCCAGTGCCTCCTCAAATACAGGCCAGATTTCTGTGCCAAGAATCTCCTGCCCCTCCCCTGCATCCAGCCCTGATTCCCTTGTGTGCTGCTTCCACAGGGGCCCAGGATGTTGCTACCTGTTGTTGCTGCACAACCCCCTGCACCACCAAACCATATTCCTGACAAACCAAGGTTGCCCAGGGCAGTGGAGGGGTCACCAGATCTGGCAGTGCTAAATACACTTGTGGCGCTTCAGGCCATGGTTTAGTGGGCATGGTGTGGCTGATGGTTGGATTTTATGAACTTAGAAGTCTTTTCTGAACCTTAACGGTTCTGTGACACTGAGGCACTCAGCAGACTGTCCTGTGAAGGAGGGACCCAGCCCCCTGAAAGACTATAGAACACCCAGCTGTCAGCTGCAGTCACCACAGTCCTGAGAGCGAGAGGTAGAGCCCTGGAACTGCCCTTCTCTGGGCTGCACCTCAGTCGGTCCCTCTCTCTCAAAGTGCTGACCAATAATTTAAGCCACTAAAAGGCTAAACTTAACTCTTTATGGCCTCTTATGCAAAGTCATCAAAAGGGAATTAACTTCCAGGTTGTCCAGCAAAGCCCTCAACACAGTGGTAGCCTTCCTGACCTAACAACAAGGGATGATGACAGCACGCACAGGGGAGATGGAGGCAAAACACTGGCACACACTGTCAGTTCTGACACAGCCATCAAGCAGGGTCTGATGCACTTCTGGAGCATTGCACTCTGACACACAGCCAGCCTGACACCCTGAGCCCATGGTTGTGTTGGCCCTCGGCTGCCACAAGACTGAGCTGAACCAACGTTGCCATGGGCTGTCTTTCTCTAGGTACAAGGTGCTGGCTGGCAGCAGGCAGCAACGTCTCAGCTTCTGAGCAGAGAGAGACTGAGAGCAGCTCAGCACTGCTGGCAGACAGCCACCTCCAGCCTAGTCCATGCGCAACGATGTGTTTTTCACCCACAGCGATTTTTTTTCTGAGTACCTGCCACACACATTGGCTTTGCAGGCACTGCCATGGTTCCCATGGAGGCCCCTCATCTTTTCTGGTAAAATAACAAATTCAAGTAAATTCTGACTCTATATTCCCACCTTTGCTTGACAAACAGAAGAGGGAAATGCCATTAACACGCAAGCGTTCCTCAAACCACCTTGTTTTTGCTCGTTGCTCACTGCCAGTCACAGTGGAAACACCACTTCCTCCCACAGGCTGTCAGTACCTAGACGGTTGCTATTCACTTCTAATTGAATTTATCCAGCCCATTGCTTTGTTGTTATCCTATACAAAGCTGCTGCGTTCTGCGAACACCTTGCCAGAGTTACTAAATCAGATGGTGAGATAATTATTTCCACCACATCACTCGCTTCGGGTACAAATTGGCCATCAAAACACAGGCAGCTACGAGGTTTGTGGAATGTCCTCACCAACATCGCAGACCCCGTCCCAAATAAGTGAAGTAATCTCTGTTTTTCAAAATCTCAGACTTTGCTCTCTGGGGTGAACTCTTAGCCCACAGAGTCAATGGAATCAGAATTTTGAGTCTCCCCACCCCCAGCCCTGCCCCACTGCAGCTTCTCAGACTGTTGGTCCTTCACCAACACCTCTGTTTCCACTAAAGAAATATTTATCGGTGTCATTGTTACTGCTGTCATCAACGTGAATGAGAACAGCTCATAATACCCTCAGAGAGAAAAGAAATCCTGTGCTTCAACCATCAGCGTGAGAAGTGACAAGCAGCATGTTCCCCTTGCATGTGTTTAAACCAGGTCTAAGGGCTAGGATAAACCAGGACTGTTTCAGAGGTGGAAGGATGGCTTTGGACAGCCTTTAGTCATGACTTTGAGGTCAGGTGGACTTACCTGCCCTTTAGGAAAACCCTCACCAGTGCACATGCTGAGGGCAGGATAACCTTCCCTGTCCCCTGACCTTGCCCCATGCTTGTACAGGACCCAGGCTGTGAGCTTAGAGAAGTCTCACAGGCACTTTCATCACTATGAATCCTTCTCAGGCATCACAGAGATTCCCTTGCCTAGTGTATTTGGTCTTGTCCTTCAGCCTATAGGATGAGGGAGAGGAGTGGCAGAGCTGGGAGGGGCTCTGGAGGAAGATGAAGACACTCAGTGTGAGGGGTTAGCTGCTTCTTGTTGAAGTGAAAGGACGATCTCTCCTGGATCAGCTGGTTCTGCCCTCCTGGGTGCATGTGCTCCTCAGCCCCCAAGATCATCTACTGTGAAGGTCACAATAGCCCCAGTCTGAGGGACTGGTACCTTTACATCATTGGCAATAAATTCATGAGTGATGGAACTTTTCACTATTTAAAATTCAGTCTTCATGCCCCGTTAAACCCTTTGCTGTCCTGGTGAGATTGCTGGGTGGACCGAGCAAGAATGGCTGTCTTTGTTCCACAAGTCCCTTTGCTTTCTCCCTCTGAACATGTTGCTGGAGAGGACTGGGCAGAGGCAGGAGCAGGAGCACGAGGGTGGCTGTGGTCAGATGCTAACCTGAGGCCAAGGAAGTGTTGCTTGATTTTGTTGAGGAACTGAGGAATTGTTTAACATCCCACTTTCACTAAGGTTTCACCACACCAGGACCACTTGTTAACTTTCACTCATCTCAACAACGTTCTTCAGGCTCTACACTGCTCCTTATCTGATCTCTGGGGTCTCAGTTCCTTCTCTATGGCCACCTTCTTCTATCCCTCAGTATCATCTTCTTGTCTCTGTTCCTGGCCTTGCTGTGACCCCAGCTGTGGCTTTGCTGCTGTTCTCAGCCTCCCCTTGCACCTCCGATAAGTTCCTTCAGGACCTCTCCAAACAGCCTTGAGTCACCTGCACCGGGTCTCTAGCACTGGGTCCACTCTGGTTAACTCTATCCCAGTTCAAGACTGGCTTTTTCCTATTCCTCCATCACGGCTGAAAGCCTTTTAGCAAGGTCCTCTTATAACCCTGTCCTTCAGCTCCTCTAGATGTAGCCACCCAGCACCAAGTCCTCCAAACACATCCAGCCCCTTATTTCTGACCATCACCGTCCTCCATCTTTTTCCTCTTTCCTGGTCTCCCTCCCCTCCTCTGTTTACCATAGTACTAGCTGCTGCAGCATCCCTCTTGCTCTGCCTTCTTGTGCCCTTTCATTCTCCAACCTCTTCACCAAGGTTTTACCCCTGTTCTACTCATGACCCACTGTACTGCATTCTGCAAACTCTCCCTCCTACACCTGCACTCAGCAGTCCCGCTGACACCTCTTCCCATGGCCAAGGCCACTACAGATAGCTGGACAGTCCTTTCACTCCCTGTTCCATCCTCCACCCTCCCTGGGTTCTGTCCAGACTTGCTCCTGGCCCTCTTCCTTATGGTGTCGCTCCCTTATCTTCATAGGTGTCTTCCTGATCCCAGCACAGCTGCCATCACAATAAACAACAGGTTGTACCTGCCTTCCTTTGCACAGAAAGTTTTACCTTCTCTTCCCTTTTTTTGGGAGCAGAAGGGGGATTGAACTGTCTTTTCTTTCTTGCCTGCCATGTCTGCAGGTGACACCTTATTTCTGAGAACCAGCTGGCTTCTCCTCCAGGCCCATATCCACTCTTCAGACCTGCCCACTCCATCCCTCAAGTCACCTTAGCAGGATGTACTCAATGGCCCTGATGGTCCCCAGCTGAACCTGAACTGAACTGCCCTCACCCAGCTGGCCTTGCTCCTGCATCCCTTTAAGCAGTTGCCCTGCTCTGCCTCATCCACCTAGGGATGGAGAGTTTCTCCTGGGCAAGGAAGGCAAAGAGCAAAGCTGGTGAACCCCCTCCTGCTGGATTAATCAGCGTACTGGCCCACCTGCAGATGTGTGCTGGAGAGTATGGACAGGGAGACTTGAGGACTTACCCTCCCACCTCCTCAGCCTGGTTGCCAGGGTGAGGGGTTCTAGGTGCCAGAGTTACAGTCCTCTGTGAACCCCAAATGCGTGGAATGAGAAGCAATGGATTTATCGGAGCCACTGGAGTGGGTGGTTTGTTTTCCATAAGAGCTTGTAGGAAAGGGGATAGTTTTGGAGCAGCATGACTAGCTTGTCTGAGCCCTGCAGTGAGGGGTGCTCCAGGATTCAGCAGGGAACAAGACTGAGGGGAGGCCTCACTGCTGTCTACAACTACCTGAAGGGAGGTTGCAGTGAGATGGTTGTTGGCCTCTTCTCCCTAGTGACTAGCATTAAGACAAGAGGGAATAGGGTCAAGTTGTGCCAGGGGAGGTTCAGATTGGCTCTTAGGAGAAACTTCCTCCCAGAAATTGTGGGGAGGCCTCGGAACAGGCTGCCCAGGGAAGGGGTAGGGGCATCACCCTCGGAGGGGTTCAACACACAGGCAGACAGAGTATTTCAGGAGATGTTTGGGGGTTGTAGAGCAAGTGGTTGGACTTGATGATCTTGAAGGTCTTTTCCAGCCCTGATGATGCTCTGATTCTAAGGCACAGAAGCACACCCCATCTAGAGTGTGAAATATTCAGTGTAACTCATGGGGGGTACTGCAGCAGACACCCATTCACACGTGTTCACTTGACCTTTCTGTCTTTCTTATCCCCACCTCAGTATTTTCCTAAGTCCTGAAGGGTACCATGAGCTCCTTCTCCTCACTCACATGGCAATGAACCTGACCAAGAGTGTACAAGGGTATTCCTGGGGGACAGGTCGGCGCGCACACACACACACACACACACACACACACATGCACTCTGTGCAGATTGTTCATGTTATACCTAATGATTCTGGCTTTAATAGAAACTATTAAACTATTAATTTAATAGAAACTATTAAACTACTAAACTATTTTCTATTTTTTAATAGAAAAAGTATTGAAAAAAAATCAGTCCTCATGATAATTAATGAAGCTGAGACAAATACCCCTGCCAAGAATCTGTGGGATGGTGAGCAGCACAGAAACTAGGCTTTGGGCTGAAAAAAGACAGAAAACCTTTCACAGAATCATCCAATGATGTACTGGGTTGGAAGGAACCTCTAAAGGTCATCTAGTCCAACCCCCTTACAACTAGCAGAGACATCTAACTAGAATACATTGCTCAGAGCCCTGTCAAGCCTGACCTTGAATGGTTCCAGGTTGTCTTTGCACACTCCCCTCTGTGCAGAAGCACCACCACCTCCCAGAAATGAAATCATTGCTTTCCAGAAATCACCATGCTGTTCCCCTAACCCAGTGCACCTTCAGCTTTGGCAGCTGCCCCCAATGCACAGGTCTAGACTCTACCACACGTGGGCCAGGTCCCTAGCAAACAGCAGCAGGTGGGGCTGTGCACTGGGGAGCCAGGCAAGAGGGTTGGTTTGGTGTCTGTGTCACGGCTGTAGTGGATGGTGAAGGTTCAGTGGGGTCCCTCAGCAGAAGCCAACCTATCACAGTTCCAGGCCGATTTCAAACTTCCTTTTGTGGTTTACGTCGCCTCAATTTATTCATTTCCTTGTAATTTACAGATAGACATCAGTGCTTGCTATATTTAAACGGTGCCTGTATCTGTGTGGGACTGGTAGGGAAGCCATTTTATTCGTAGGGTGATGGTTTTAAAGGAAAGTGAGACTTGAGAGTCACACTTCCAGCCCGCGCTGTTTCATGTGTGGGTATGGGTGACCTGCATCCACTCCCTGGGATGTCAGGTAGGAGATAGCTCCCAATTCTCCCACCTTCCTACCCCTGAGAGGGCTTGTCCACCTCTCTGCTTGACAAAGCCCAGCCATCACCCAAGCTGAAAGGGAACAATGCAAAACCTTTTGGGACTGGTTAAGCTGGGGTCAGCAGAAATATAGGAAGAAAACATCATGGTTCGTTTAAAAGGAAGTAAAAGGTTTTGCACTATTCCCATACAAATGTCTGTTGTTTGCCTCACTGTTGTCTTCTGGAAAGTCCAAGTCTGGTGATGGCTCTTGTGACTGGTGTCTAGGGTTGGTAACTGATGTTAAAAAGCACACAGCAGCCGGTTCACTGGATGCAGTGTCTCCAGACACTTGGGGAAAATATGAGATATGGGACGAGGACAGCATGAATTCTTCAGACACAGCCTGGGTTTTTCAGCTGTATTGTGAAAACCCCCAAGTCTGACCTTTCCTATTTCTTGGAGACTGACGTTTGACATGATGAGGTCATTCACCCTGTTTTTTAAGTCTTTCTCTCTTGCTGCTCCTCGCATGAGTTTTTGTCTGTGGGAGGGGACAGTCCTCCCACAAACAGGGCTAAACCTCTTGATCATGTGTGAAAAAAGGAAATGAAAACGAGTTATTAGAGCTGTAACTAGACCTGACCCATAACTTTGGTTTCTGAGGATATCAAAATTGTGAAACCCAGGAGAAGTTTGAAAGGAATGTGATTTTATCTGAAGCTAGAAGCTTTCTGCTAGAAACTGGAAATACTCAGTCCTTGCTTGTATGAGAGATTTATGAATGGCTGTGACAGGAACGTGAGAAACTATTGATTCAATCACCTCTTTGAGTAAAACTCATTTGAATAAGGTGGCTTGGGCTGAAATAAGCTGCACAGCAGCTTCCTACAGGACAGCCTAGTAAAAATTACTTTGTGAGCGTTTTATGGTTTCTAGGATGAGATCACAACTGCCAAGACCTAAGAACAGCCTACTCACAATTATAGGAAGCCTGGTGTTGCCCAGAGGCTCACCCTCAGAGGCTGGCACTGCACAAATAATGAGAAGCACTGCGTGCCTTTAGATCTTGCTTTCAGCATAGAGGAAGACTGAGAAAGGACTCAAGAGAGAGACAGAAGTTTTAGCTAGACCCGCAAGAAGGTATTTACCAGTGCACAAGACTGGATGGCTAAAACCACCAGTAAAGAAGGAAGTTTCTTCACAACCAGGTACCCAGGCTGGTACCTGTATTAGGCCAGAAGACGGCATAAGGCTGCACAAGACATACAGTCCCCAATAGATAGGACCTACCCATGGACTGAGACAGGCTAATGTATTTCTGGGACAACCAGAAGTGCCTGGTCTGGAATTTGTGTGACCTCTGCTTATGCTGCACTGGCCCTCCCCAGCTCAGAGCACGATTCTGCATCTTGCAGACCTGAAGAAATCAGGACATTCCTCTAGGTGCCTGACCCTGATTCAACCACCTGTATTTCACACAGTGCATGAGGAACAAGGTGGACAACATGGCAAGGATGTGGTGGAATGTGTCTCACACACATAGTGAAGCACACACAGCCACATCAAGGTACCAACACAGCTGCACAAGCATGGCCGGCATGTGGCAGCTACTAAGACACAAGGATCTGCTCTGACCTCACCAGGTTCACATGGACATTTGCAGGACTTCCTCTGGAAGGTGATTTCACTGATACTACACGTGTGTCATTTCTAACTGGCACTAGAGGGATTACAACCTGTGGTGAGCAGCCAGACCAACCAGAACCCAGACATTTTTGGATTTCAGTTTAGAGTGAGACTGCAGAAGCCCATCTTGAAACAAAAACAGAGCAAACTCAAGAGTCAAAGATGAAACCACTTCCCAAGAATGAGGAGGTGAATGAGGAGAACTTGCACTCCCTGTGGTTGGTGAAAAGAAATCACCTGAATCTGTTCTCTCAGCTTGAAAGGCAGGGTCTGTGCCCAGTTCATGACCTGGCTTTTGAAGTGAGCCGGGAACTCCTCCACTGAAGCCGAGAAAACTGATTTCAGCAAAGTGTGTTAGGTGCAAGGTCCAATGGTTGTCCTCAGTTGCAGCACTGTAGCTGGCATGGCAGGCGGCTGTTCACTGGCTACACAGCTATGCCAGTGCTGTGGAAACAGTGACAGTGAACTGCTGAAATAAAGTCCTGTGGTTCATTTCCATTGTTTCACAGGATATGAAGCTTCTCCTATCTAAATGCTGAAAACATGGACTGAGCTCTACCCTGTCTTGACTATCATCTTTTGGTGAAACATCACCTCCTGCAGAGTCTCTCGGGCACCAGCTTTCAGGACAGACTCTGCCAGTGCAAAGTGGGAAATCATATCCAAGCACAGAACCAAGGCATCTGGTTTTTGGTTTCCGCTTGAGCACAGGTGATTTACTTTCCTGCCAATGGCCACCCATCCAACCAATATGTTCATCAGTTATTCAATGTCTATAAATCAAGCAGTGTTATTTTGAGACAACTAAATGATCTCCTCCTTAACTGCCACTGGCACAGTCAAGGCACTGAGTGGTTTGCAGTCATTTGGGCAGTTGGTACCTGCAGTCCAGCAGTGGAGCTGGTTATGGGACACAGAGGGTGTAACCACCCTGCCAGCATGCAAAAAGGACCCACTTTATCCATCTACATGCTTGAAAGCCAATTGCTTGTGTGAGGTGTACACCAGCTCCCTCCAATCTGTCTCGAGCCAAAGGGATGTGTCCTCTTCTCTTTGCAGATGGCCAAACTCACAAGCACTTGATCTCAAAGTAATTCAGAGCCTCCTTAGCCAGAGTAGAACTCACATTAAAAATCCCTGGCAATCTTAAAATCTTGTTCTCTGAGTTCAACTACACTTCACATACAGTTCTGCCTGGGAAAGGAGATACTGTGATTGTTTCAAACTACTCAGCTTCTTTTTTGGTAGATATTCTTTATCTTTCTGCCCCCCTCCTCTGCCTCTCCACAAGTGTCACAGACAATGATCTGAAAGAGACCTTATGCTTTCCTGACAGCCTTGTGCCCGAGGTGGTGTTTCCCCACCTCCACGCTGCTGACAAATGCTGATGCAAACAGCGGGCACCCGGCCTCTGAAAGGCCACTGGGGTTTTCAAGTGAATCCTGTGTTTTTTCCACAAACCCTGTCACACTGGGCTTCAGCTTAAGATACAGCTCCTTGTTGCTGGTTAACCTACAATTCCTCATCGCGGTGACGGTACAGCAGTAGGGAAAACCATGTAATGGAATCAATCTTTCAATGTAGGCATCTGTGCTGTGCTGCAGAGCTCAGGCACAAAACCTCTCCGAGTACCAATTGTGAGCACGGCTGCACGGAAATCAGAGAAAAGAGTGTGGACACAAATCACACCCTGAAAGAGCCCAAAGAAAGCACCAGCTATGCCTTTGGTGTTGCCGGGAGTGAACAATGTCATTATAACCCTGCTGAAGTCATTACAGGAAGGAAGCGGACTTCAGAAACTATAAAAAGAATGTAACCAGAAGTAGGAAGCATTTCAAACACTCTAACATAGGGACTGCAAGAGAGATACTAACAGGAGAAAATGTTTCCAGGGTTTTCACTTGTTTGTCTTCTTTTTTCTTTAGCACTTCACATATTCATTAGTTGTTTTGAACAGTAAGAGCCGGCCACTAAAGTCAAACACTTTAAAGTCCTTTAAAGCTTTACAGTCTTCACCTTGCAAACTAATTTGAAGTACAAATCAACAGGTTTTTCCGTCCACTCTGAGCTCTCTCAAGAACCTCAGCCTCCTGATTAGTTAAAAAAACTCTTTCACCTACATCTCTCTGCATACAACCTAAGCAAGTTTTGTTTAGCCAGAACAAAGAGGGTGCAGTTTCCCTTTTAACAGCCACAGGCTTTAAGACACGCGCCTTCAAGGAAAATAGTGACAAGCTCATTCCAAAGCCAAAAATTATAAAGCATCTGGAGACCTAACAGGAGATTCCACATGAAGAGTAAATGCCTTCTCCCCACACCTGCTTTAAGACATTTCACTAATCCTTTAAGTCTTTTTCACACCTTGCACTGCTGTAAGCTGCTACACATAAGGACTTTTCTCAGGACTCTGGTTTCCAGTAAACAGGGACTGCCCAGTGAAACTCACACCTCATCTTAACTTCACTATTTTAGTTGACTTGTCACTCCCCTTTTCACCTGCTCCCAGCTTATCTCACTTGAAAGCACTCTGAAAATATAGTGGATAGTAAGCACCACCTCCAAGTCCAGTCACCAGCAAGCAGCAGCTCAGTCCCTGAGCACTGGGTTGGGCAGGCAGGGAACCAGCCTTATCCCCAGTCCCAGAAACGAAGCAGCAGAGCCTCCAGGTATGTGACAGCATTAGAACCTCAATTCCCAGCTGCAGGGTTCTTCTGCATCATCTGGGGAATTAACAACCAAAGTGTACTTTCCCTATTTTCTATTTTTGAACTATAGCTAATATTCATAAAATCATGAAATCATCAAGGTTGGAAAAGACCTTCAAGATCAAGTTCAACCACTTGACCTACAACCCCCAACCACTAAACTGTCCCCTGAAACATCCTGTCTGCCCATTTGCTGAACCTCTCCAGGGGCAGTGCCTCCAGCCCCTCCATGGGCAGCCCGTTCCGAGGCCTCCCCACTCTTTCTGGGAAGAAGTTTTTCCTAAGATCTGAACCTCCCCTGGCACAAGCTGACCCCATTTCCTCTTGTCCTATCACCCGTCACTAGGGAGAAGAGGCCAACACCTGCCTCACTTCAATCTCCATTCGGGCAGTTGTAGAGAGGACTTTACCATCAGAAGCAACCCTTACCTTCTGACCTTTCCCTCACTTTAGGCTTAAAATACAGTTCCCCACAGGTTCAGCCCAGGCTGTCAGTGCAGAACCTCCCTGCTACTGAAAACACACAAACACATCGAGTTGGTGGGGAATAAGGAATTTATTCTAAGAAATGAGCGGAAGCAGTGAGCATATAAAGCAACGACCACTAGAAAAAAGCAAAATCCACATCAAATTTGTATCATACCAAGTAAGTTTGAAAAGTACCTTTCAGTAAAATATATGCATATGCCAAAAGCATCTCCCGAAGCTCTGAAGGTCACGTACAGCAGTGCTCATGTCTACAAAAGGGTTCTCCCCTATGAAAATACCCAAGAGGAACATTTCAAGTAACAAAGAACACAAAAGTAAAAACACTGGTTCATTCTGCCTGGCACTGTGGAGAAAGAGGGGGATAATATATCCCAGAAGAGTGTGCATCTCTAAGATGTATAAATTCAAAGTCCCTAGAGCACAGGTCTGCTGCCAGACCAAGTACCTCATTTTCTTTCTATTTAGAAAGTCACATGAAGGGTGTCTGTTATGCACAGGGAGATCATGTTCTGGAATTAAAGCTACTGAGATCACCTGGTCAGTGCACCAGCGAGGAGGTGCCACCAGCAGCCACATCCAACAGACCTCCTCGCTGCCTTGTAACAGCAGTACCATTAAAAGCTGCAAACTGCATCCAAAAATAAATCCACAACATGAAGCATTTCCTTGACTGTCTTAATCCTGGAGGCCAAATGCTGCTCTCCTTGAGCTCTCCTATCACATTCCTTACAGTACCACTGGAAGGGAGCTCCAGGTGCACACAAAAAGCAGAGCTGCCTCTGTACAAGTCAGAGGAGGTGGTTATTTTAATCTGACTTATACATGCAATGTAAAAAAACAGCTAGCAGGAGCATTCTGGTGCCATTTTCATGGTCTGCCAGCTTAATTCGGATGCACATACATGTATTACATATACACAAAAGAACTTTCAATTATGAGAAAAATACAGTTGATTTTTAAGCCCGCTCTTTGGGATCCTACAATTTTAGTGGTTAATCCACTGAATCCACAGGTGATATGAACTAAGCAGTCACTTTTCTTGACACAGTACCATAAACCTTAGAAACTGCTATTATGGGGGTCTAATCCAATAACAACAGTGGCAGCAACAAAACTCATTGTCAGGACAAATGTCAGTCGAGCATTACAAAAATACATCTTTAAAGGCTTGCATTGGTTTTTAAAAATACACTAAAATATTCTAAACAAGAATATAGGCATCAGCTTATAACCACTCACAGGTATTAGCTATTCGCAACAAACCACCTCCATTTGTCTCCCACCCATAGGAGCTGTGTTTTACAATTAGGAACACTGCGAATTTCTGTACCTTCCCTGAGATCAAGAATCCAAAATAAATAGCCCTGCAAATGTTAACAGTGTAAACTCCGGATTTAAGTCTTCGGTAAGAACCAGTCCTCTAAACCAAGGAGAACGATGTTAAGCACACGTAAATAGCAATCATTTGGTCATTTTTAGTTACTCTCAGTGACAGCGGAACCCATGGGAGATGTAACATCCAAACAGTGGAGACCTGTCACACAGGAAGGTTATCCCAGTTCACTTTGCTATCATTGAACCCCTGGGCACATCCAGCCATGACACGGATCCCCAAATTGCAACCCAGATGCGCTCTTCCACTCAGCACAATCCCTACAGCACCTGTCACACCGTTATTCTGAGGGTCTTATTCTTGGATAGAGGAGTGGCGAATAGACCTGTGGTAATCCTCGGGGCTGGTCACAAGCTCTGGTAGATCATAGCCTCTCAGAAGGTGTCCACTGTTCTGCTGGGCAAAGTAATACAGCTGCCTGGCAAACATTGGTTCAACCTTAAAACAGACAATATGTTTATCAGACATGTGACAGAATTTCATGCTCTTCATTTGGTTATTGATAGTGGTTTCCAGGTACAAACAAGGCAGAAGTTTTGCTCATCAGAATGGGAAAACTATTTCAGTGGCCTCACTGATCTCTGTTTTAAACTACCTTGCCTGTCCCGCATGGCCCTCATTTAGAAGGTGTGTACACAGCAGTGACGTGTCAGCCTCTCAGCCAGGCCTGCAGTGCCTACAGATCAGGCATGGCCATGACCCCGTGGCCACTCAACATGTTCAAATACACAGGTAAAGCTCTCAAGGCCTCACCTGCACTGGAAACAACTTTGAAGACCTGACTTGAAGTGCTGGAGCTCTCAGGAAAACTGAGACACACTACCAGACAACTGTGCTTGAAATTAGACTTCAATCTAACTCCCAGGTTATTCTTGTATCTGTTAACTTCAGCTCTGATGAGGAACCTGTTCAACCACCCAGACGGATTTCTGCGATTTAATTCTGCCTTCCATCCCTTCAGCAATGACCACTGTCCCTGTGCTTGGAGGTCTGACTGCAAATATTTAAGTTGTAGACTGAGAACACCTTAAGTTTGTTCTCTGGGGGAACCAACACCCTGTCCTGCTACTCAGCCAGCCCCTCCACTGTAAGACATGGGCATCATTATGGAAGTAATTATACTGTCTATGGGTCCCACCTCTGGGAAGGGAAAAAGCCAGAAGGGATTGGAGCTGCCTTGGAGCAGCCCCACCAATCCCCTTTCTTGTCCTCTTGTTGGCATTCAGAGGCAGCTGAGCACTTCTCATCCTGCCAAGCAGAAGGGAAGGCAACGGGATAGAAAGCCAAAATGGAGATGGAAGAGATTCTAAGGGAAGATGGAGATGGAGAGCTTCCTCTAAGACATTGCATAGCTAGGGATGGGTTTGTGATCTTCCAATCTTCCATCCCAGGGACTTGCTAAGCAGTGGTGTGCCAGTATCAAAGCTGCAGACTTACGGGGAAGCCGTGGATTGTAACAGAAGTCTGACATGGGACTCATGCTGCTGCCAAAGGGGATTTAGAACAAATAAGAGAGCCACCAGCTTTCTCCCCAAGGATGCAGTAAGCTGAGCACTGCAACTGACGTGTGCATTACCACTTCTCTTGTGGTTTTATGGGCCAATATACACAATTTAGAGAGTTCCTGGTCTCACTCTCTGTCATCACCCTCTTTCAGACAGAATCCCGAAACACTAGCTTTGAGTGTACGTGACCTGTGGTCAGCCAGCCCGGAGCTTGCCAGCTACAAGAGCCCAAAGCTGCACAGACAGCCCCTGCATCCCATTAAGGGCTGAGGTCCTTGAGATGCAGGCTGGAATGCTGGAGCACCTTTGGGTGCAGCAGTTGTGAAAGCACCATGTCCTGCTGCAGCCTTGGCAGGCCAAGGAGCTGCACAGCTGGACTGGTGCTGACAACATGACCCAGATCTTCCAGGACACCCTCCAGATTTAGTTGTGGAAGGGATTTCAGAGATCACAGCTGACACTTAAGCTCTACAGAGAAGGAAATGCAGTGCTCTGCCCTACTAAGGGCTACCAGTTTGTCCCTTGCAGTTACGGCAATTCAACCTTGCTCTGGATAGTACTGCATGGTCAGTGATTTATTGCTTCACTCACAACCTACAAGAGACAGAAAAGCCTGACTGGCAGATTTCCTGTTCTTCAAGGAATACGTTTTCTTTAGGTAAGGCAGAAATCCTACTTACATGGGCTGTAATTAGTTTCCTCTGGCGCTGTGGATCTGGAAATTCCTCCCCAAAGCACAGAGCAACTTGGTATCTTGGCAGTGGACGTCCATGGTGAGCAAACGCTTGCAGTTCTGGGAAGAGAAAGAGGAACATGCTACAGGTTAGCCCCAGCAGGCACACAGGCACTGTACAGGCACTCAGGCACCTCTGCCACCAGGATGGGGGAAGAAATTAGAAGGGTAAAAGTGACAGAACCAGATAAAGACAGCCCAACAGGCAACAAGAAAAGATCCCAGCAGAAGAACAAATTAGAACAGGTGATGCAAAAATGTGATGCTCATCACCAGACAACCCATGCAAACTCCCACCCCAGTTGTACTACTAACTACAAGGCCATACAGTAGGGAATATCCCTTCGGTCAACTTAGATCAGCACTCCCAGCCTCCTGTCCACCTCTGCCACCCTCCCAACCTGTTCACTTACTATAGGAACAGAGAAGTGGGGAAAGCTTTGACATTGTTCAAGCGCTACTCAGCATTAGCTCACCCATGCTTGTGCTATCAGCACTGCTCTGATCACAGATCCAAACCAGAGCACCACATGGGCTGCCATGAATAAACTTTAACTCTGTGCCAGCCAAACTCTGTACTGGCCAGTAACAAAGACTTTGTGGATGGCTGAGCAATGAATGAAGGATCCTACAACACAGTGGAAGAAGACAAAGTCACTCCAGAGGAGGATGAGAAAAGTCAAGAGAAAGACAAGAATTAAGGAGAAGACACTCAGTTTGTGGAGTCTTTCCCACAGATGAGGGGGGAGCTAGTTATAAAGGTGCTGTTTTTCCGAGTGTCGCCTCACAAGTCATTTCCTGTGCACAAACTGGGATGGCTTCCAGTTAGTGTTTGTATTGGGCCTCAGCAGCAGAACCTCCTGGAGCAGGTACTGACAACAGACAGGATCCACTCACGTAGATATCTGACAGCAGCACTGAAACCAATGGATTGCTAGAACCAGGCCCTCAAAGTACTGCCAGCCAGGAACCCAGCCTCAGCATGGGCATGGAGCTGCGTGCCACTGCTGTGCCCAAAGTGGGATGAGGAAACAGGGAAAGGCCCTCATTTAAACGATGCACAAAGACAGCAGAGGAGCCCATGTCTGCTGCCCTTCTGCAGTCCCTTCACCAACCCACACCTTGGCCAGAGGGAAAAGGACAAATCTTACTATGGATCCACTAAGTGGATAGTCCAAGTGGCTCTGATGGGAGGCATTTACAGGAGCCTTTGATGCAGACCAAAACCACTCCCTGGTGTTTTAGAGATGATTCCCTTACAGGGAAAAAAATCCACAATATCCTCATTGCTCTGAGGACAGGCTGAAGGAGATGGAGTTGTTCAGCCAAAGGAAGAGAAGACCCTGTGGGGACCTAATAGCTGTCCTCCAGGAAGGACACCTACAGGAAGGCTGGAGAGGGACTTTTCCCAAGAGGATCTAGCAATAGGACAAGGGGAAATGGTTTGAAACTGAAGGAGAGGAGGTTTAGACTAGATCTTAGGAAGAAGTTCTTCAGTACAAGGGTGGAGAGAATCTGGAATTGATTGCCCAGGCAGGTTGTGTCTGCCCCCTCCCTGGAGATGTTCAAAGCCAGGTTGGACGGAGCCCTGAGTAACCTGGTCTAGTGAAGGTGTCCCTGCGTATGCAGGGGTGTTTAAGCAGGTGATCTCTGAGTTCCCTTCCAAGCTGAGCCAGTCTGTGATTCTATGGCTAAAGTCTCCATTATTTGAAGTATTTCTATGTAACTGACTAGCAAATACTTAATTTTAATTGATAACCCCTGGTAAACTGATAACACTATTGACACTTGGCTAAAAATGTTGAACTGAATATTAAACCCAATGTTCTATATTGAAGGACCCCCTGCCATACAAGGGAAGAAAAGTCTTTGAACTTTGCATGACAAACACACCTTTTCCCAAAATACACCCCTGTCATTTCTGCTCTAACCACAGCCCTTTCAGGTGAAGGTGTGAATTCAGCGGTTTCCACAATGGTGCCCCAACTCTGCCTTGAGATTCTGGTATTACTGGGAAGGTCAGTTGCAAAACAGTAAGCAGCTCACTTAAAGCAGACAGTGCAGCATGGTTCTTCCCAAGGCCTCCATCAAAACCTTGTTTTCCCTCTTTTTTTTTCCTTTCTTCCTTTTCCTCCAATTTTATTCTCAGCAATTCTCCAAATCCTGAGGCTGCACAAGTGCTACACAGCAGCCTTCAGCATGGACCTGAAGAAGAAAACCCTTTCTTCCCCACCAGGAGGGTAAGTGGGGCTTGAAGTGTGCTTTTGGCTTCTCCAAAACCCTCCACTTGCTCCATCTCCCTTTCCACACCCAAGCACCTCCTTCAACACTACAGGGCTCCCAATGTGCCTCTCCAAACCTTCTCCATCTCCTGCTAATCCAGTTCCAGCCAACACTCCATCTGCCATGCCAACGCTCCACAGGCAGACCCCTCCTGCTCCTCTGCTCTCATCCTTCACCCCATCCAGCCCAGTGTCCTGCATTTATCACACAGCACCGCCCAAGAGACCAGCTTCCTCTTCTCTGATTTGGAGCTATTCTGACCTTCTCAGCAGCACAGACTGTCCTCTACTCTACTCTCATGAGACCTTACTTGCAGTCCTTTGTCCACTTCTGGAGCCCCCAACATAAGAAGGGCACGAAGCTGTTGGAGTGAGTCTGGAGCAGACCTGAAGAATGATCACAGAGCTGGAGCCCCTCTGCTATGGAGACAAGCTGAGAAAATTTGGGCTGTTAGCCTGGAGAAGAGAAAGATCCAGGAAGACCTTATAGCAGCTTCTAGTACCTGAAAGGGCTACAGGAAAGCTGGAGAAAGACATTTTACAAGGGACTCTAGTGATAGAACAAGGGGGATGGTTTCAAGCTAAAAGAGAGGAGATTTAGATTAGATGTCAGGAAGAAATTCCTCCCTGTGAGGGAGTAATTGCCCAGGAAGCTTGCGGCTGCTCCATTCCTGGAAGTGTTCAAGGCCAGATTGGATGAAGCTCTGGGCAACCTGGTCTGGTGAGAGGTATCCCTGCTTATATCAGGGGTTGAAGCTAGATGATCTCTGAGGTCCCTTCCAACCTAAAGCATTCTGTGAATCTAAGATTTTATGAGCCTTACTTCTTTGGCACTTTTCAGGGTCCAGCTCCTCAAGACAATCATAATAGCTGCAGACTATTACCATTCTGCCTCTCTCCCTGCTGTGAAAGATTTCATCTTCTAGTAGAGGTCTTCTGCAACGCTTCCCAAGGAAGGAGCAGTTTCCTAAGCAGGGGGAATCCCCAGGGCTACCAGTGGTCAGGGGACTCAATACATTCAATTAACATGTAGCTCTGACAAATCCAAAGTCAAGTCACTTACCAAACCCTGTGAGCATCAGCACATGCAAACGCTAACCCTGCACACACCTCAGCCTGTGACTTCAACCGCATGCTGAGTTCTGCATGGGCACTGATGCAAAACTCATTCAGGAGGGGGGAAAATGAACTATTCGTTGAGCTATCTTTGGGGTTAGATATCTAAAAAGCCATGTCCTGTCAACCGTTTGGATGAACCCAAAGTAAATCGAAAAAAACAGTTGATGAAAGGGATTTCCAAACCCATCATCAGAGGCAGAATTACACATTTTTATATTAGCATGTGATTGAAGCCTGAGCCACTGCCCTGACCTCAAATTCCCCTTTCTAACTGCCAATTCTCACATCCATTTAAGATTTCTCTCTTTAAATGTTTTTTATTTGCTTGACCATTTTAGAATCATACTATAGACCCATCAACATTGGAAGAGACCTCCAAGATCAAATCAGTCCAGTCATCAATCCATTCTGACCCTGCCCACTAAATTCTGTTTCCCAGAGCCACATCTACTCGCCTTTTGAACCCCTCCAGGGATAGCAACTCCCCTCTGTCCCTAAGCAGCCTATTCTAACCCCTGACCACTCTGTCAGGGAAGATTTTTTTCCTAATCTCTAATCTAACTCTTCCCTGGTACAACTTGAGGCCATCTCCTCCTGTTACATGTGAGAACAGACCAACCCCCACCTCTCTACATCCTCCTTTCAGGTAGTTGTAAGAAGTAATAAGGTCTCCCCTCAGCCTCCTTTTCTCCAGACTAAATAACACTAGCTTCCTCAGCCATTCCTCATCAGACCTGTCCTCCAGCCCTTTACCAGCCCCATTACCCTTTTCTGGACCCACTTCACTCCAGCATCTCAATGCCCCTCTTGTTTTGAGGTGCCCAAAACTGACCCCAGTACTCAAGATGAAGACTCACTAGTGCTGAGTACACAGGGACCTTTCCCTCTCTAGTGCTACTGGACACACTATTTCTGATGCAGACCAGGATGCCTTTGCCTCCTTGGCCACCTGGGCTCACTGCTGGCTCCTGTTCAGCTACTGTCACTCTACACCCCTCCCCAGGTCCTTTTCCACTGAGCAGATCTCCAGCCACTCTGTCCCAAGCCTGTAGCGTTGCAATGGGTTGTTGTGACCAAACTGTAGGACCCAGCACTTGTCTTCATTAAACCTCATACAGCTGACCTCAGGCCATCACTCCAGCAGAGGGTCCATCAGGGCCCTCTGCAGAGCCTCCCTACCCTCCAGTAGATTGACCTACCTGCCCAGTTTAGTGTCATCTGCAAATTCACTGAGACTGCACTCAATCTCCTCATCCAGATCATTGATTAAAATGTTAAATGGGACTGGCTCCTATCTGGAGCCCTGGAGAGCTGCTTGGGAACCGCCACCAACTTGATTTCACTCCGTTGAACATAGCTCTCTGGGTTTGGCCCTGCAGCCAGTTTTTCAACCAGCCAAGAGTTCCCCTGTCTGAGCCATCAGCCACCAGCTTCTCTAGGAAGAATTTGCTAGGATGGTGCTCCAACACCAGTAGGTAACCTATGCTGTCAGTTTGGGTTTGGTGGGGTTTTTTGGTTTATTTTGAAGGCATCATTCTCCTGAGGGAGTGTTGGCAGTGCTGATGCCCTGTTCCAATGGGCAATCACCCCAAGGCACAGGCATACTGCTCATCATTTGTGATGCCACGCCTCTCAAAAAAAGGTCAGTGCACATTCCTGCTGCCTAAGCTGTCCTCAGAGACAGTGACTGGCTCCTACTGGCATCTCTGCACCGACAGTTTTTCTCCCTCCAACCGCTCACATGTGCTAGGAAGTGCAGTTCAGCCTCTGCCCCTTCCCTCCCTAGAAGAAGAATAATTCAGTGCTCTGCCGTGTGCTCCTGTCCCTGCACAAATGGAGACCTTCCGACGGGTATCTGAAGAGGCAGTGCACCTCCTTGCTTGGGCAATCCTGGAACTCAAGGCTTGTGCCCTTTTTGCCCCCCAGCTATCTTTTAAATGCTGGCATAGACTGAAAATAAAGCTCTCTACTGAAATTCATGCCTGGATTTGTACTCTGGGCAGGACCTCAGGCGCCCTCTGAGAGCAGTACAAGCACAGACCACAGTTCTTACACTAGCAGATCCCCTTTGCCTCTTTGTGGAAAGACTTTTCTTAGGTTCCTCCTTATGCTTTTTGAAGAGATGTGGGGTTTGGAGTGCCACCAGCTGAACATCAGTTCACTCCTGCAGGTGTGCAGAGGCACTGAGCATACACAGGGAGCAGAGTTCAGCAAGGTAATTCAGGATATACCTATCCCTGGATTCCACTTGTCCTGAAGCAGCAAGGTCTAATTCTAACTGCAATTCATAAGCAGCCTGGAAACAGCTCTCCCATAGAGCTGATGGGCAACATCTCCAGAAATTACATCAAAGCCACAGTGGGAATTACCTGCTAAAAACTGCTGTGTATCGAAGAGCTTGCACGTTTGATCCCGCTCCAGCTTGTTGGGCCGGTCACTGCAGAGTGCTAGAGGCCCATCCCAGTAGATCCTGCTTTGGCAAAGTCTTTTAGCATAGAGGCCATCAGGTGCCATCCACAGTATCACTCCCCGTTCCAGGTGGTTCAGTAGTTTTTCTATGTTCTTCCTCTGACCGTTATCCTCTGGATAAGGGAAGATAACTTGCTCCAGGCTGCTGACCTCGTAACTTTGGCCGTGAGATATCCTGCAGCCTTCAGGACTAGAAGTTGTCACCTCCTTTACCAGTATTTCACGGTAATATAAGCAGATGTGGAGTCGACAATCTACAAGGAGAAAGAGAAATACATTACAAGAATCACTGTGATACACTGGTGTGAACATTTTGTGTTTCATATCTGTCCTAAGACCTAGGGACAAGCTGGCATGAGGTTTCTGATTCTGGTGGTCACCATCCCCCAGAAGACAGGCTCATATTAGAAAAAAACATATGAAGAACATAAATACTCATACTCTTGGGGCAGAGCGGTGCTAGTATGGTAGGATCAGTGGTTGGACTTGATCTCAAGGCTCTTTTCTGACCTAAATCATTCTATGATTCTATAATGGTCCCTCATTCTTTATAAGGGCTACTGATGTGCAAATTTGATAGCAACTAACATCCCACAAACTTAACCTTTAATTAAAAGGAAAAGCATGCAAAGAAAAAGCTGCTGGTAACATTTTCCAGGTTCACATCACGATGCACACTCCCAGCTCAGCATACTTCCTCACATTTAACCAGAAAGTAGCTGCGCTTCTCCCCGCATTTTGCATAGAAGAGGCTTCTGCACAGGGGACCTGCAAACCTGCACTTAGCTGCCTGAAGAGAAGTGACTGCTAGCTCCAGCTCCAACAGGGCTGTGCCCAAACCCCACAGGTTTACTTCCAGTGGCCATTTGGGCAACTTGTCTTACCCCTAAGTACTCAGCACTGAATATATATAAGCCATAAATATATATGTGTATATATAGTGTGTGTGTGCATACCACATACTTCTATACATAAACCTACAGACCCAGGTTCAGGAGAACAATTTCATGCAGGAAAACCTGCCAAGCATCAAGTTACAGGTTTATCCAGTATTCCTTTGAAAAGCGCATTCCCACATCTATTCAGAAGGTCCCCCAGCATTCAGAGGTCTGCAGACCCAGATGAATTAACCTCTTTTTTCTTCTCTGAAGGCTTTTTTTGACACCACTAGTAACGAAGCAGAGCAAAACAAGCTGGAATCAGCAGGAGTACAGCAGGGTGTAACACCGGCTTCTGTGGGGGCTCTTCCCAAACGAGGAGCTGAGCTACCAGGTACTGATTCCATGTATTTCCCAAAAATCCCCTGGAAAGACCCAATTTGCTGGCTTGCTGAAGCAACCCAGCCTCAGCATCATGGGACAGCAAAGCACCTGCATTAACTTCCACCACCTCCAGCCCTTGATGCTGGGGCTGCAAGTACTTTAATATTCTGGAAAACTGAAGCTGAAGCCCATGCCACCACATTAATTCATTAAATAGCTTCTTTTTTTTCTTTACATCTTTTTAATGTTTTTAATTTGTCATCATTAAGGAGAGATGGTGTCAGGGCAAGTCAGAAGTGAGAATCTCTTGTCACGCCCCCCCAGAAAGCCTGGGGAGTTACAGACCTTACCTGACAGTGCAAGAGCTTCCCCGGACCTTATGCTGGGCTCAATTGGGATGCCAGGAGTCTGGGACTCAGGAGGGGCACAGGCATAAAAGGTTCCTGTCACCTGGCAACCTGTTTGCACACAAAACAGTCAGTGACAGCTGCCTAGATCCTAAAAGAAAAGCTCAGACAGATCACAAAGGTGCACAGGACAGTACGCTAGGCTCCACCGGGAACTCTCTCTCCCTCTCTCCTTCTTAAGAGGGCTCTATTTCCCAATTATTCCAAGTGTGCAGATTCCATCAACCTCTCCACTTGCTGTTGGGACTGTACATGCATTTGGGTTTGCAATTCAGAGTACCCTTTCGCTCTTTTTCCTTACCTAATGTGTCTCTCTATTACAGAAATATTGACACCTTTAACCAGAGAACAGCGCTCTTTAAAGCTGCTGCATAAACCAGTTCATTTCACAGTAGGAATTTCACTGAAGAAGGGTAAAGCTGCAATGAGCACTATTTAAAAGGTAGAGAAAGACAGCTATGCAGCCAGAGTTTATCAGAGTTTTATTACTAGGACCACTATTAGACTGTCATGTGAGATGCCCTTCATGGGCATGAACCCACCATGGTCAGGAGCTGGAGCAACATGCATACCCAAACATCTCTGGATGTGTTTTAGAGCCCAGTGAGAAACCCAACACCCACCACTAGCAACTGCCTTCAGATTCAGCCAAGTACCCAGACATGTGTTGGAGTGCTGCAGAGTACGCTCTTCAGAAGAGAGGCTCACCACCTCACTCGTTTTTATCAAATAGCTCAACTAAAAGCAAAATATTTACCCTAATAATTCCAATACACTGCCTGCAGTGCACTGAGCGTTTTCACCCTAGCAAACCCAAAGACTTCTCTGCACCAAAATCTCTAGAGCTCTGCTCTGAAAATGCAGCATCTGCTCTGAGGAGTCCTCTCTCATTTCCCATCCTTTCCTGATCTAGCTGCTTCTCCTCCCAAAGCAAATGCCCATGTTCTCTGTGAGTTATCCTGAGTTTTATCCCCTACAGGCTTCAGTGTTGCCAGTTTTCATAATTCAGGCTTTTTTCTAAGCCTGGAGAGCCACCATTACATTGGGCTCTTGTACAGCAAGATCTTCAGGGAAGGGAACATCCCTTGATGTTTCTGTTGTACCAGCCCCAAGAGAAACTCAATCCATGACAAGCTGTTCCATTGCCACAGCACTAAAATAGAGTAATGATTTCAGCTTTCCTCTGGGGAGGATAATGCCATTGCAGTGCACAAGGCTGTAGGGAAAATCTCACTGATGTGTGCTCCAAACAGTCCAAAATCAGAAAGAGAACACATGTTCCCATTTGGGGTTTTGGTGGGGACTTTGGAGACAGCTGTGGACTTCTTGGAGCTGACGTGTCAACTCGGAAGACTGCATAGCCCACACACTGCTCCTGCTTATGCATGGCAGTGAAAGCAAGAGCCAGGAGAGAAGCTCATGCCATGGTCCCCATGGCTGTCTTCAAAGAGAGCTCAGAACTTCTCTCTGGCCATTGCTGTTAATTCCAACCAAAGCCACAAAAAAGAAACATGAGATCTTCAGCCCTTCTAGGTGACCAACCTCAGTGAACAACTCTGAACAGAGACACCTTACCATTTTCACAGCCAGGTCCTTGCCAGTGATGGCTGCGAGCTGCAAAGGGGACGCTGGCACACTGGTAGGGGAGGTCATGGTGCGGCTGCTCCGGAGCAAAATCCCTCCAGTTCCGTTCATGGGGCACTATGTAATTCGGTACCTATTCAATGTAATGAGTTATTCTTCTACACAGATGTCTAAACTAATGTTGTGTATTGCATCAGTCTCCACATCTCAGCAACTTGGTTCTGTCTGCCAAAGTCCGTGGAGGTCTAAGCACTGTCCAGGCTACACAAATGGCACTTGGCCACCACCACCAATGAGGCTTTTAAATGAGCTCCTCGCCACTGGTGTAAATAACAAGCAGCATGGAATAACAAAAGGCAGTCAAAGCACTGCTGGAAAATGTCTGCTCAGAGGAGCAAGGCTTTGCTGGGCACTCACATTCTGGCACCAACAGAAGGGCAGCACTCTAGTATCTATCATCCAACAGAACAGAGCCATTGCTCAGGGATAAACAACATCAAGGGAAATCAACTGCCCTGTGGCCCCATATGACATTAGAAAATTTGCTTCTTGATTTCTCAGTTTTCATAATAAAGTTTGTTCCCAGAGAGAACCATCGAGCTGTGCCAGCTTAGACAGAACAGCGCAGCACAGCAGCGATGCTGCTCAATGTACAAGCACCAGACAAACACATAACTCACGTCATACCTGAGATGGTAGTGAAGTGTACGGAGATGTTATTGGAAAGGGGTGGTTCATCATTAATGGTTGCTCCTCCATGGTGATCTGCTTTGCACCTATGTTCACCAGAGGGATTAAAATAAGTGACGTCAATCACATCATCAGGAAACCTGAAACTGGCACATTGCAGACAAACCCATCCAGCCTGCCTCTGAAGCAGCAGAGAGCTAAGATGTCCTCTAGCACCCGCCTGGGACAGGATTCTCAGCACTCCCTTGCAGGTAGCTGCAAGAGGCAATCTGTCCTACAGGGCTTTCCCACAACTGCCCAGACAGTTCTGCTCAGCCGTCACACCCAGTGTGCCACAATGCCCTTCCCAGGCCCTGCCAAGACTTTGTATGCCCTGAACCCAGCCTGGTGCCAGGGGCTTCTTGCCCCAGCTTCTGCACAGGAAACTATGGGCCTAGCATCCCTTTGGCCCCCCACAGCAGTTACCTACTGCCTTGCTAAAAATCTCCTGCTCTTCCCTTTTTTTGAAGCCTAGATCCAGCGAATCATTTGTTTTTTGGGTGGTGGGGATTTGCCTATCCCTTGGGTTGCTTGCTTCACTCTCTCTATACAATGCTGCCCAAGAGGCTGCAGCTGGAAGAACAGCTCCTCCAGGAACGTGCAGGGCACTTGTCTGCAAGGGCTCTCCTTTCAACACTGCAACTCCCACAGACCATCAGAACAAGCTGCCCTTGAGCCCTGCCTTTTGGTTCCTTAAAAAAAAAAAAGGACTGCGAGGCCATTTCAGAAGGATGCACTCTAGTCCTCATGTGCTCACAATGGAATTATTCACACTTTTACACAGGGAAACCAAGATGCTTTACCTTTCTTAGCTCCTTCTGGCACTATTCTGTACACTTTATAGGGATCTGAGATGTCCAGCTGGCTTCTTTCCACCAGTTCTTCAAAGTCATTGCTCTTGTTCAAAGCGCACCTTAATCTTGTCTTCCAAGTTGGAGGATCTGGTTTATCAATGCCCTCTCTGAACTTCCCTTTGAAAAGAGCCCAAGCCTGGAAACATTTCAGATAATCAAAGGAATGAGGAAAAAAATATTATTTTTTTAAAATATGAAAAAAAGACAAAGAATCAAGTGCAAGGTACCTGTCCACACTGCCTGGAACAGCGTGTGTGAATTTACTCGTACATACATGGATTTACTACTGCTGAGTAAACCCAGACACATTTCAGCAGAGAAAAAAGCAGCACAAAAAGGCTAAAAAAATAGTTTACAGGCACAAGGGAGGGGAGAAAATGATTCAAGATTCATGCGGAAATAGATACTCTGCATTGACCTTCACATGGAGAAGAGGAAAAGGGAATGTGGTCTTATCCTGCAAATACAGAGGACACCAGGGCACAGCCAGGCAACAACCCCACAGAGCCAGTCCACAGGGTTGGGTAGCAAGGGCAAGTGGAGAGTGAGAGGCCACTACATGGTCTTCAAGCACCTCTCCTGCTCCATCTGCGTTCCACAGCCCCAGTCCCGACTGAGTCTTACCTTGAAGAGGGCAGCATCCTCCTCGCGGTTGTAGTCCTGCTTGCCAGCGTGTTTCCAGGGGATGCGGAAGATGCTCTTCTCATCATTCTCCCACACCAGCCCTGGGTACTTGCCGCTGTCTATCTGGTCGATCAGCCACTGGCGGAGTTTCCCATTGCCACAGCTCACCGAATTCATCCCACAATCTCCTGGCTCCAAGTTCATGCCACTTGTGTCAGGGGTTGAGTGGGGGAGCCTTGGGGTGCTTCACTGAGCCCACTGCTCCAAACACACCCAACACTAGCTGTCTGGGGGAGCTGCGGAGGAGTGGGAAAGGAAAACCCACAAGTTAGGTGCTGGCTGAAGTCTCGGTATGGAGCTCCGCCAGCAGTCCCCAGCCTATGGTGCCTCATGTCTCATGCCAATCAGCAGCTACAGCATGCAGGGGAGCCCCAGGGGTGCCAGGAAACACAGTATAGAACATCAGGAAACTGGGCACAGTCCCCTGCATCCCTCCCCAGGCACTGCTGGTGCTGCAGACTTTGAGAGACTTCCTCCCGGTCCCGACAGTGTTTGCATGAACTTAACATGAGTTGTTGAATTTCTCATTGCATGGGACAAACCCCTTGTCCTGCTCAGAGTTCAACTGGGCTTTTACTTTTTAATTAAAACAGAAAAAAATCCATTAATATGTATTTGCATATGGCAGTGCACACTTCACAGAACCACGACACCGTGCAGGTTGCAAATGAGCTCTAAGATTATCAAGTCAAATTGTCTGCCTAACAGTGACATGCCCTAAACCATACCCTTCAGCACTATTTCTACACAACTCTTAAGTACCTCCAGGGATGGGGACTCCACCACCTCCCTGAGCAGCTGCTCCTGATAACCTTCCCGTAAAGAAATTTTTCCTAATGTCCAATCTAACTTCCCTTGGCACAAGTCCATTTCCTCTTGTCCTATCACTTGTTACTTGATTGAACAGATCAACCCCCACCTCTCTGCAACCCCCTTTCAGGTAGTTGTAGACAGCAATAAGGTCTCCCCTTGGCCTCTTTTTCTCTAGATTAAACAATCCCAGTTCTCTCAGCCACTCCTCATAAAACTTACTCCGCAGACCCCAGATATAACCTTAGAGCCTTGTACACTATATGTAAGGCTCTGCATGCAGCTGGGATTACATGGCACCTGACTCTAACATCAAAGTGTTTTTACCAGCTTACTCCAGCAAGAGGTACCTGAACATGGCACGTCCCGTACATCCCTATCCCTCCGCAAAGGACACATACACACTCAAAGCTGGACATTACAAGCACCTACAAGTGGAAAAATACCAATGAACAGAGCCTGGTAGGCTGGACCCCTACCAGGGTGTTATAGCTGACACACAGAGCCGCAGCCATGGGCAGAGGGCCGTTAAGGCACCGGACATGAGTGGCTCTGGAACAAGAGGCACTGCCTAGGAAGGTCCTAACTGAAGATGCAGATGCAAGGGATGGGAACCTGATGTCGGGGTTGTCTCCCCAGTCTGAAAAACTCTTGAAGGTCTAAAAGCTTCGTTTAGTGGGTTTGTTTCACCCATTACATCTAGAAAGAAAGTGATTCCTCTGCCACAGGCTTCTCCCCTACACACAGGGAGCTTTAAGAGACCTCTGTCAGGCAGGTGTCCAGCATTGCAAGCAGAAGGCAGCTCCGCACCTCTGACACCTTTCATTCCTTCCTCACTTCCCTTCTCAGGCAACCGAATCCTCCTGGACATCAAACCCGATGCCAGCATCGGCCCTGGGCACGATTTGCCAGGGGTGGGGGGCGGCCACGTCTCTCCCAACGGAAGCCGTGCAAAGACCTCCCAAAATTTCCTTCTTCCCTAAGGCAGAGCTCGACGCGGATCCCTCTGCCCCGATCCAGGGGAGGGAGGGAGCAGGGTCGGTGCGCGCCTTCACCTCGGGAGCAGCTACTGGGGCCAGGGTTCTCTCTTTGCTTTAAAATAGGAGATAA
>VZRI01004773.1:80692-93587 GCA_013397515.1 Upupa epops
GGGGGGGGGGGGGGGGGGGAGGGCTAGGAAAGAGGGTCAAACGTCCAGCTCAGGACCTGAGATGCCCACACAGAGCCGAGGTGTCTTCACGGGGCAGAGCTGCTGTCCCGCACCGCCCATCCTCGTGGAGCCCGACGGCGGGACCGGCTCGGGAAAGGGGTCCACGGGGTCTCCGTCGCCGCCTCTTACCTGTGTCGCCGCGGAGGGAGCTGCCGGGGCAGCTGCTGGCACCAGGCTGAGCGCAACTGGGCCGGCGGTGCTGGGAAGTTTCTTTATATGTTGGAGGGCGTCGAGCCCGGAGGGGCGGTCCGCGGAGGTGGAGCCGGCGTAGAGGAGCGGGGACTTTGCGAGCTGGAAAACATCTGAGGCAGTGACACACGCTCATTGCTGGTAAACACACTCCGCGGCAGGGGAGGGGGGCTGGGCACAGCCCCGCGCCCTCTCTGCGTCCGCCCTGGGCTTTTTTTTCTCTCCAGACAGCCTCGTGGACATAAATAGCCCGGGGAAACTCCTACCTGCGAGAGCCGGGAGCCTTTTACTGTAAAGACCCGGCGAGCTACACCCACCAGAGCCGTTGCAGACGGCACCGGCAGGGTCCAGGGGCTCGAGGAGGCGGCGGGAACGCCCGCACACCCATCCTCACCGCACCCGGGGCCAGGACCCCTTGCCCACACTCCTTGCGGTCCGACCCCCTTACCCCGGGTCCCCCAGTCGCGATAGCAGAGAGAATGAGGAACAACCCCCCGCCCCGAGGTGAGGGCAAGCCTGTGGGCTGGGGGCTCAGCTGTCCGCAGGCGATCCTGCCCCATGCTGTGCAGCCCCCGACTTGTGCTATGTGGGATCAGGGGAAGGGGCAGCATCGAGCCACGACGGGGCGCCCGAGCGGTTTCGTTCCAGCTTGAATCCCAGTTTGACCTCGGGAGATGCTGCCCCGGGAAAACCCGTCCGGTTCCAGAGCCTGGCCTGGGAGGACGGGACCCAGCTCGCCAGCCCTAAGGCGATGAAGAGCCGGGGGGGATAAAGGAGGTCCGGGCTTGCGTGAATGTCTTTCTTACCGCCTTTTGGGTTTCAAACACTTGTTTCATGCCACGACACTTTCTTGTTGTTCAGCTTTAACGTCTCCAGCGCACATCCACATCCTTTCTGCTGTAACGTATCAGCTCAGAAAAAACAGTCACCACACACGGTGCTGGCAGGCGGTCGCTGTGGAGGGAACCTGCCGAGCTGAGGATATTAATTGCAAATCTTCAACGCCATCTTCTGAAATGTAAATGTAATTATCGCCACGGTTTGAGGGGGAAGTGAGAATCGCAGGCATTTTTAGATTCCAGGTTATAGTACAGCATCCATCCCCTAAAAAAGAATTGGCATGCCCATCGAAAATCTTCTCAGTCACGAGTTAAAGGAACTTCAAAACATTAAAATACATCGTTGGGACTGGAGGTAACTGCAACCATCAACCAAGACAAGCAGCCACAGCTTTAGGAGAAGGCGTCTGAAAGGCTTTCTAAAAGTCCAATTCCAACCCCTGTGTGGTACCCAGGGCACCAAGTGTAATGTCATTAATTACAAACTCATCATGAAATACATTGCTGTAAAATGAATACTCTTAATGCCTTCTCTCTTTTGCAGCTTTAAAGACAGTGTTTCTGGGTCACTGTGCAATGTGAAGTCTTGATCCAAATTAGATCAAATGCTTCAGGGAAAACAAATCTGTTTTAAAATGCTGGAGAATGTTTTGAGAAAAAAATCCTTTTCTGTCCGAAGAAATCCACATATAAATACAGAGTTACATGAGTTACACAATCAAGAATCTTTAGAAGACAATCAGATAAACCCCAGACAGTTCATAGGGGACACTATGCACGGGAGACAATACATAAGGGCAGGGAATGATAGGACAAAGGGTCATGGTTTGAAGCTGGAAGACGTGAGATTGAGGATGGACAGGAGGAAAAGGTTTCTAAATCTGAGGGTGCAGGATCCCTGGAAGAGGCTGCCTGGACAGCTGGTGGAGGCCCCATCCCTGGAGACATTCAAGGTCAGGCTTGATGGGGCACTGGACAGTCTGTTCTAGTTAGAGATGGCCCAGCTTGGGAGGTTGGACCTGATGAACTTAGGAGGTCCCTTCCAACCCAATACATTCTACGATTCTAAGCTGCCAGCTGTGTCCTTGATTGCTGTCTTTATGCACATGAATTCAAGCAGAAAACTGTCTCCAGTTGGAGATAAAACTAAACGTTGGGGGGGATTTTTAAAGACAGACCTCTATGTGCACACTTGGCCTTTGCAAATAAGTCTTATCATGAGTAAGACACACTAACTTCGTTAGCTCTGCTGACTTTATTGCTCAGGGTTCTTGGACATCGATCATTTTCACTTAAGATGGCAAAAGACCCAAAAAAGGTAGAACCACATTTCAGTCTGTGAAGCAGAAAACTCTGATCAATAACATAACTGTGCTGTCTGCATTAGCCTCTGCAGCAGAGAGTCAGAGAACTTTCGTTGGTGCTTTTTGCATACGTGAACAGTAGGTTCCTCCCTGACCAGACTTACTGGTTGATGCAAACACTTCCAGCATAATCCTGTTCATCTTTTTCTAGTGATTGCCACACCATTACAACTGTCTGACCCTTCAGAACTTACTTGAAAGCCCTGCTGCTTTCATGGAAGTGTTCTGTGTTGGTGACTGAATTCAAGTCCTCTTGTGAAAACGTTCTCGCTGCTGTTTAACCACGGCAGCCACCACCATGTCCCTGTTTTTCACACTCTGAAGGTCACACTGACTAAGGGCATGACAGGAAAAAGACTGTTTCTTCTCAACAGTCACTTGCAAGCCCTCAGCACATAGAAAGCTGGCTTCAGCATTCCCCAAAGCCCTCTGGGTCACCAAAGCTGACCTACCCGGGAATTGCACCCAAGGGTGGAAAGCAGAGAGCCTCAGACAGGCTGCTGGGGGCGGTCTGAACCGCGTGCCTGCAAAGTGGTGCAGTGCTGAACCAAAGGCCACACGTGTTAAACGCTCTTGCATTCAAGTGCTTGTTCTTCCTTTCCTCCAGCAAGGCTGTTCTTGCTTTTCTGGTTACAGAGGCTCACTGAACACTCAGTGAACCCAGTCCCAGAGCCAGGAGCACCAGTCAGGAACATGCTGGGGAGAGCAGGTCTGTTGGCAGAAACCCTCTGGGGACTGGCCATGTTTCAAGGGCTCTGTCCACGTCACAGACCACCAAACCCCCCTCAAACACCAGCACAGGGGCATTTCCCCTGAGCAGAAGAGGAACCTGCCAAGGAGGAGCAAGGGGTGGCAGCTCCCCTGCTCTGCTCCCACCTGGGCTGAGGAGGCTGCACTGGTTGCACTGGCCATCTCCCACCTCAGCTGTGGTGGGAATGCACTTGTGACAGCAGATCCCAGGGGTCAATTAAGTCTGCGTTCCCTTCCACACTCTCTTCAGCCCAGAGCAGACTCGCTGGTGAGCTCGGGGAATTTGTTCCTTCCCCACAGGTCCAGCTCTTGCTCGGTTGAAGCCTTTGATGATAGCTTTTCAGGAACCCAGCAGAGCTGGTGCTGAAACCCTTGGCAAATGACACTGGCAAATGCATTTTCAGAAGTGGATTAAGCCCCTGAAAGTGGCGTTGACAACCCCACCTCCCACCACCTCCCCCCACCCCCAGCTGCCTTCCTACATCTTTAGCTGAGTCAAAACTCTTTTCTTGAGATGGAGCTGTTTTTGAAGGGATCGACACCTTGCTGTTGCTACTGGGTGTCTTCTTCCCTCAGAAGTCCTCCCAACCCCCTGGTTGCAAGTTCCTGTGCAGTGAAGCCCTTCACTGCACAAAGCATGAGCACAGCTCAGACCCCACTGAGCAGCCCTGTCAAGGCCTCACAAGCCCACACAAGTCCTCAGCAATGAGGCGTAAGGCTGAGATCACACGTCACACAGCAGAAAGACTTCCATGGGTGGCCTCAACAGAATTCAGAGACACCCTGGAAATTTGAGGCAGAGTCCAAATTACTTAGATTTATTCCAGTAAAGAACCTGCTCTATCTGATCTGAGGGTTACCAGACAGTTTGGAGCATCGTCAGGTTTGGTAGCTCCTGGTGTCCTAAGCGGTCTTTTCTAATCTTGGGGAAGTATTGGCAGTTCTTCCATTTAAAATAGTGATCCCTGGAGCAGTGGTGGCCTGTCCTGTGTCTTCATGTTAGTGATTACACTGTCACTGCAAACTGCTAGGAACAAAGCAAACTGGTGCTTGTGGTCATGTCTTTGAAGGAAAGACTTAGGCCCATTGTTGATTNTTTGATGCATATTTTCTTTTCTTTTCATGTATTTTCCCTCCACTTCACAGCCAGGAGTATTTCAAACCAACTTTCATGAGGCTACCTTCACATGCCCCTACATCATCCTCTGGCCCAGACTGAAATAGCCTCTGGCTGCATGTCTGAACACCCACCACATCCAGAAAGGTTGGAGTATGCATCCAATGAAGGCAACACACAAGGAGCCACAGCCCTCCATCATCAGGAAAGAAGCTCAGAAACTAGGGGTCAACACCTTCACCCCCTCAAAACCAACAGCAAAATTTTTGTGGACTTCCCACCCCTCAGGACTTCCTGACTGAGCAATAAGCTGCTTGGGTAGATAGTGTTAGGCTGATGGTATTTCCTTTATATAACAGGCACTAGAGGACGGTGCTGCTGGAACTGGGGACTGAAAGGTTTAGGCAGGGCCAGCATCACTTCTGTCAGCAGTGCCCCAATGGCTTAGAACCCATCTGGGATCTGAAGGGCAAGGTAACACTACTGGTGTTGTGCTGCCTGAAGGGAAAGTTCCAGTGAGAGCAACACTGCCCAACGCTGGAGCTTGTTTTGATGATGATGTAAGTAACAGACTCACATCTAATAGCACTTCTAAGCATTAATTTACTTTTTGTGGGAATCAGAGGTATTTCCATGCTACGTTTCATCCTGCCCCCTTTCACATACACACCCCCACCCCCCATTAATCTTTCCACATGCTTTTAGGGGTCTCTGGTTATTCTTGGATCATTACTAACCCTCTTCCCACCAGCACCCAAATAATTTCCATTTTCTTAAATATCACACATGAATTGCTGAGAGGGGCATGGCTGGACAGGACCTGCTTCTGGTGCTTTGTGGCATTCCTCATGATGTCTGGGAAAGGAGATAGAGGCAGTATGTGTCTCATGAAAAGATTTCTGAAATGAGAAAAACTGAAGTTCAGATTTATGGACCCTTTTCTTCAATATGGAAGTGTGTGACAAGCCACACAACACAGAGATGTCCATGTTTGAAACACTTAGCCTTGAGGGCAAGAGCCGCTGGGGGACGGTTTACATGTGTTTACTTCTATTGTGGGTACTAAGGGTAATTAACAAACACCACTGACACCCCAGGAAAATGCAGAGTGCCAAACAGAAGCCAAATGATGAAGGTGGCATTTTGTTTTGGGAAACCAGAGGAGCGCAAAGAAGTGTGAAGGATAGGAGCTGGATACAGCTTCAGCATCCAGTCAACCTGCTGTAGCTATACACAAACACAAAGAATGAACATTTTCAATCTCAGACTAATGGGAGTAGTGAGATCTACTCCTGGGGTGCTATCTATAGCTACTTTTAATTCTGTAAGGAAAAGAACTGTGTTCTCCCATGCCGGTGTTCTGCAGGAGGCTGGGAGCTGCCAATTTTGCTAAAAGCCATGAGGCAGCTCTGAATCACTGCCTGCTTGTCACTGGGCCAAGCACGACCATGTGGAGCATCCAGAAACTGTAAAAACCCTCCAACCCGCAGCCACAGTGATGCTGGAGACATAGAATCATCAAGGTTGGAAAAGACCTTCAGGATCATCAAGTTTAATCATCTGGCTACAACCCCAAACCACAAAACCGTTACCTGAAACTCCCTATCTGCCTGTTTGTTGAACCCCTCCAGGGACGGTTCCTCCACCCCCTCCCTGGGCAGCCTGTTCCAAGGCCTCCTTAATCTTTCTGGGAAGAAGTTTTATCTAAGATCCAATCTGAACCTCCTCTGGCACAACCTGACCTCATCTCCTCTTGTCCTAATGCTAGTCCCTAGGGAGAGGAGGCCAACCACTGCCTCACGCCAACCTCCCTTCAGGTAGAGAGCAGTGAGGTCTCCCCTCAACCTCCTCTTCTCCAGGCTGAACAGCCCCAGCTCCCTCAGCCTCTCATCAGACCGCCAGACCCCTAACCAGCCCAGCTGCCCTTGTCTGCATGAATCTGATGATTCAGCCAAGCTGAAGAAATGGAAGCAGATGAGTGAGTGATGTTGCAAATCAGATCATCAACATCATGAATAAAAACGATATTGAGAGTTTGTTGCTGAATGAGCAAGAAATCTGACCTTTTACGTGCCAAGACAGGGTGTAAATTGCAGCAGTTTAGGCTGCAGCAGCAGTCTTTCCCATTCTCTTTTCCTGTGGGAGCTCTATTTCTGAGTGTGCTGTTGTTATATCTCCCCAAAGCAGTTCAGCTTGTGCTAGTCCAACCACTTTCATCTGCAAGCAGCAGCGATGCCTCTAAAAAAGTGCTGAAAATCTCAGGGGAAAGAAAAATTAAGTAGCTTTCAAATAAATGAAAAAAAGGAAAATGGGTTTGTCATCTCTTAAGAGAGTGACTTTCTGGATGTTTCTGAGTGGATACAGAAATGCATTTGCAAATAAGATGTTCATTTGGTCTTGAAATAAACCATTTAATGTCTTGACATTTAATTCACAGGCAGTTAGCTGTGTTTCACTGTCACCATCCAAGACACTGCTGTGTCGACGACGTCCACCTCTCCCCCCCAGTGGGTTCAGCTGAGGGAAGGAGTCATCTCCAGCAGAGGAGGATGATGAGGATTGTGGCCACTCATGAAATCTCTGCTTCCACTTGCTTTGCTCTTTCTCAATCCTTTGTTGGCAATTGGTTACAGAAACTAAAAGCTTCTAGGAAGCACTCTTTTTTGTTGAAAACTTTTACCACTCACCTTTTCCATCCTTTTCTTAAAGAACAGCAAATGTCACTAGCAATCCCTATTTTTAAAGGATAACCCCAAGAGAAAAGCTTTGGTGAGATAACCTCTCCTGACCACCTTTAAAAACAATGGAGAACTTTTATTTTTGAAACCAGCTCAGATATGATCAGCTGCAGTATTTTTGCTCTAACCACTCTTCGTTGGCTCTCATGCCAGCCAAAGGTAAGTGTTGTGTTTGGGTTCATTTGTATTTAAATTCAAACCCACATAATTTCCTGGGTTCAAAAGATCAACTTGGTTTTGTATATTTTGGGGTTGAGGTTCCACTTCAAAGGAACTGAGCTGCAGGGAGACCAGTTGAATCTAAAAATGACTTAGAGAGTGAAAGGATTAGGGCAACTAAACATTGGACATTGAAAACCAATTTACAAGCTCCGGAACACAGTGCTTTGCCCATTCTGCTCTACCAGCTACTAGAATTTTCTGTTACATATAAAACTTCAGGCTTTCTGTCCTTTTGTATTGGAGAATCTTTGTGAAAAGCAAAGCAGGAAAATAAATGATAGAGAGAAGGACCCTGAGCTTCAGGGGAAAAACAGACACGTGGCTGCCACTGAGATTTCTCTACTTCAAAGAAACTGGGTCTCTTCTTGTCTGTGGCCATTGCAGGGTGGAAATGGCTAGTGGAACCTACATCCCATTTACATCTCTTTGCAAAGAGATATAGAGACTGCAGGTATAGCACTTCCCTCACAATGTCAATCATTATTTGATTTCATACCACCTTGATTAGTGAGGGGTAAATCCTCAAGCTGGGCTTACAGAACAGATGGTGGTGAGATGCAGACAGTTGTGAGAAGGAGTTGGTGGCAATGGTCTAGCAGTTTGTGCTACCTTAATTTTTATAGGCAAAAGAGGAACTCACAGCCCCAAAGGAAAAATATTCAGTGAGCAAGGGGGTCTATAATCTAAATTTAAAAAAAAAAAATCCACTTATTAATTGTATGGCTGTGTTTGTCTGTTGCAGGGGGATCTGGCCTGTCATTCACAGCAGTGTAAGGCAAGTTTGGATGGAATCTAGGAGAGAGAATGCAGCCCCAAATGGCTGAACAGTGAGCAGTACTTCACTGGGAGAAGCAGCAAGGCAGCGCTATTAGATGTGCATAAGAATGATTTAAAAGGAAACAAGTCTTCTGAACAATGATTTAATCGAGATTGTTTAGTTTGGAGAAAAGGAGGCTAAGGGGAGACCTTATTGCTCTTTACAACTACCTGACAGGAGAGTGTAGAGAGGTGGGTGTTGGTGTGTTCTCCCAAGTCGCTAGTGATAGAACAAGGGGAAACAGCCCAGTTTGTGCCAGGGAAGGATTCCCTCCAACATTTAGACAACTGGAGACAGTTTTCTACTTGAGTTCTTGCTACACAAAGACACCAATCAAGGACACAACCTGACAAATTAGAATCGCAGTGTGTTGGAAGGGACTATCAAAGGGCATCCAACCCCCCTACAACAAGCAGAAACATCTCTAGCTAGAACAGATTGCCCAGAGCCCCATCCAGCCTGACCTTGAATGGCTCCAGGGATGGGGCCTCCACCACCTCTCTAAGCAGCCTGTTCCAGGGATCCCCCACCCTCAGATTCAAGAGCTATGTAAGTGCCACAGCAATAGTAGTGCTGCCTCCACAGTGATCCTCTTGGTGACATTTAAGCAGGAGAGAATTCCATAGCAGGTGCCAGTCTGCATAGAGGCTGCTAGAGGGAACTGGGAAGTGCACACACAGCTGGTGGGTTCTACGAGCAATGCTGAGTGGCTGAAACAAAGTGTTTTCAGCACCAAGGAGGGATCTGCAAAGGTAGGGAGGGAAGTTCTCAGCACCAAAGAGCTTTCATTTTAGGGACAAAATAAAAACTCACAGTTGGGAAGGGCATCCTTCACCTCATGTTGTTTCACTTTATCTCAGGAAAATTCTGAATATTCTCTGCATTTTCATAGAATCACAGAATGTCAGGGGTTGGAAGGGACCTCTAGAAATCGTCTAGTACAACCCCTGACAAAGCAGGGTCACCCAGGACAGCTCACACTGCTGCACCCAGGTGGGTTTTGAAAATCTCCAGAGCAGGAGACTTCACAGCCATTCTGGGCAGCCTGTGCCAGGGCTACCTGACATTTTGCTTGGCAGTTGATGCTGGCCTACACCACCTCCTGAGGATTTAACAGCTGCAGCAACCACTGACAGCTGAAGCAGCCAATTTCATTAACTTTTGTCTCAGGTTTCTCTTTTGTAATGTTGAAAACAAAACCAAAAAGAAGAGATCACTGCATGCTCCCTCAGCAGGAGCAGGAAGGCTGCTCTGAAAGGTGACTTATGAGCAAGGGCAGGAGCTTCACTATCAAAGTGAAAAACACATTGTTCACATTGCTAGTGATGCAAGCTTGGCCATACCCTCTTCTACTGCATGCTAGAAAACACAAAGCGTTTCCATCACTCTCTTAGCATCACTCACTTTGTTACATTTTGCCTTTTGCTATGGATTGGGTCAAAAATCCAGGGCCTGTTAAAAAGCCCTTCTGCTTGTTTATAAGGAAGACAGCCTGGCTTGGACTGAGCAGGAAGGGACCATTGTTTCAGCATAGGGAACTTGCCACTGGTTTTCCTGCAGAACTTCGGGCCTACCATGGGACAACTCATCCCTCCTTATTATTGCCTCTTGCTAATCAGACCTACCAGGAGCAGGCTGCCCAGAAAGGGGGCTGGATCACTGTTCCTGGATATGGAGTTGTGGAGATCTGGGGCTTAGGGACAAGATTTAGCAGTGGGCTGGGACTGGTGGGTTAGTGGTTGGGCTAAATGATCTTGAAGGTCTTTTCTATCCTAAAGGATTCAGTGATTCTATGCCTTACAAAGGCCTCCAAAAGCCCCTTGCAGTGCTCCCCAGTGCTTATTGCAGTAGAAGCAAGAGATCACCGCCTGGAGCGACTGGAGTCACAACTGCTGCATTTTTGAAATCATAGAGTCATAGAATCATTAACACTAGAAAAGACCTCCAACCATCAACTCAATGCCATCACAAAACAAAAGCTTCTTTAAGTCTCCTTTCCCACATATTTAGTCCTTGCAGATGGGACAGTTTATTTGTGATAATGCCGAGCTATGAGAAGCAATGCAAGTCACCTGCTGTAAGGCAAAATCCCGTTACACCACAGTATCTCTGTGTTAGCCTTTCCACCAGGGATCTTGCAACTGGCTGCCTGAAAAAGGGGGAAAAAAGAAAGAAGTGGCCACTTGGTGCATTTAAACTGCTACTGAAAGCAGCAAAAGGCAGATCCTGCTCTCACTGAGCTCAGGAAAACTTTCACTGGGGTCAAAGTATCTGGGCTGGAAGCGGCCAGTTGTACAAGCACCTGCTAATGCAATACAGCCATGAATTATGGGGTTTGTCTCATAAGGCAATGACTTTTTAAAAAGACCTTTTCAAAGAACAGATAGCAGCATTTAGAGGGATGTGGATAAAGTTCCCTGCTGTCACAGGGCTTCTCAAGTTAACGGTGAATGCTCCACAGAAACTGGCACCAGGCATTGCTCAGGTGAGGACTTCACTGGCACAGCTGCTTCTAAGCCTCCCATGAACTGGCAGCACCATATCACTAACAGCAGTCCCAGGACACATTTTCAATGTGTCTGTTGTCTATCCACCTGAACTCCAGCCTGAAGCCTACACCAACATCCATTTGATGTGTAATGGATCTGAATATGTTAGATAGCAGCATCTGGATGCTCCCAGTAAACTTGTGATTGAGATGGCTGTGCATTTCCACACAAAGAGCCCAGTAAAGTCCCTTCTACTAAGGACTGATGCTTAATTTTCATAAGGCAAATGAGGACTGTTTGCTGGACAAAGCTGTGGGACAAGCTGCCTTCACTAGGAAGAAAAGCTGTCAGGGAACTCAAGAACATCAGTGCTGCTGCTCAGGGCTTATTTAGGAACCCAGGCTGCTCCAATCATAGAATCACAGAATTATCCAGGCTGGAAAAGACATTTAGCAAGCACAACCATGAGCCCAAACTCTACCAAGGCCACTACTAAACCCCGTCCCTCAGCTCCATATTTTCATGATTTTTGAACACATCCAAGGATGGCAATTCAACTCCCTCCCTAGGCAGCCTGTTCCAAGGCCTGATGATCCTTTCAATGAAGAAGTTTTCCCTAATGTTCAATCTAAACTTCCCCTAGTGCAACTTGAGACAATTTCCTCTTGTCCTATAACTTGTGAGAAGAGACCAAACCCCAGCTCTCTACACTCTCCTTTCAGGCAATTGTAGACAGCAACAAGGTCTCCTTTCAGCCACTGTTCTCCAGACTAATCAGCCCCAGCTCACTCAGCTGCTCCTCACAAGGTTTGTTCACCAGACTCTTCACCAATTTTGTTGTCCTTCTTTGGACCCTCTTCAGCTTCCTCAATATCCCCCTTGTATTGAGGGTCCAAAAACTGAACCCAGTACTCAAGATGAGGCCTCATCAGTGCTGAGTACAAGGGAACAATCTCTTCCCCACTCCTGCACACCACACTGCTTCTGATACAAGCCAGAATGTCTTTGGCCTTCTTTGCCACCTGAGCACACACTGGCTCATTTTTAGCTGGTGGTCAATACCTCTGAGTCTCTTTCTGTCAACCAGTTTCCAGCCACTCTTCCCCAAACCTGTAATGTTGCTTTGGGTTACTGTGACCCAAGTGCAGGCAGGACCTGCCACTTGGCCTTGTTAAGGCTCATCCAATTGGCCTTGACCCATTGATCCAACCTGTCCTGGACCCTCTGCAGAGCCTCCTAACCCTTCAGCAGATCCACACATCCCCCCAGTTTGATGTCAACTGCAAACTTGCTGAGGGTGAACTCAATCCAGATAATTTGCTTGTGCTCTTTAGTGACAGCAACAACTCTCCTCTTCCCAAGGTACTGTTGATCCTGCTCCATGCATTCAGAAACTGAAGAAAGGCCTCTGAAAATGTGAGTTAATATTTTGAAGTGTAGAAGTGCAAAATCTTTGGCAAGGTGTTTGAAAAATTTGTTGATGTGTTACTAGGAAACTACTGGGCAGGGTTGTGTTGGGTTGATAGCTGGACTTGATGATCTTTGAGGTCTTGTCCAACCTTAATGATTCTATGAACTGATGCTGTATTTGCAGAACTGTGATAAATTATTCAGCTCAATGCACGTGTTAATGAAGTGCTCTAGAGCTGAAGGGTGCAGAGGTTGCCCACCAGCTGCTACTCTTCCAGCTGCTTCCCTTTACTCCTCCACTTAAGCAGGACTTTAAAGTACAAAGTTCTAGCACTGCTCAGGAGAACATCAGATGCTAATGTGGGCTCATGTAGTCTCCAAGTCCTAAATGTCCATCCTGATGCATTCATGCTATCTCCTCATATTCCCACTCCTCAGCAGAGGAATGACAACAGTGCTGTCACCACTACCCTCCTCAGTGCAGTTCACTAGCAAACAGTCTGTTTATACTCTGTGGGCTAAAACCATCACTTTGGGTAGTTGTCATGCTTTCTTTTTATTGATGCAGTGAGATGCAATGACAATCTATGTAATTCTCATTTCAAATTCCAAAGAAGAGGCCTGAAGAGTCCTTTATCTCCACAGACATGAACAAGTACTAGCCACCTTCTCTGCCCTGTCAGAAAATCCTACACAAAACCTTAAATCTACCTCATTTAAATCTATTGACAGAGCCAGATTAGAATGTTCCTGAAACTTCTTCCAAATTTTCTTTCCAGCTTCCTCAGGTAGTGCTATGTGCCTGTAGAGCTTTCCCCTGGCAATAAAGCAGCAGGAAACCAACAGACTCTCCTCTCCTCTCCCTCTCCTCTCCTCTCCCTCTCCTCTCCCTCTCCTCTC
>VZRI01004773.1:93647-136622 GCA_013397515.1 Upupa epops
CTCCCCTCTTCCCCTCCCTCTTCCCTTCCCTCCCCCCCTCTCTTCTCCTCTCTTCCCTTCCCTTCACAGAACGAGACTCTGAACCTCACTGAGATGAGGCTACCTGTTAGGACTGTCCACTTTCAGGTTCTCCATGAGTGTGTGCTGTGACTGCCCAGCACACCAACAACAGCACACAGAACCACTGGTGCAGTGAGGACTGTAGACAAAGAGAAAATTGATTGCAACCCCAAGTCGTACAATCACCGCAAGCTTTTATTTAGCATTATAGTTTGGATGCTGACTTCTGTGAGTCATGTTTTGTTGTTCAAGGATTATAAACACAGTGCCTTGCTAGAAAGTTTTTTAGGCTACACTCCCCCATTAGCCTTGTTTAAGTCAATAAACTACCTCTCTCTGGAATGTGATCTTCATAAAACCTTCTACCCACCTAACTATTATTGGTAGAAGGGACACCATAACACAGGGCTTACCTTTTCTGACTGCCAGAACTTCTCCTCAAGACTGCGACAACACAACAGGCCAGAATCTCGAGCACCCCCCTTTGAAAGGTGGCTATAAAGCAGAACCCCCACAAAGCATCACTGACTTCTGAAGATGTGTGCTAAAGGCTTATCTTAGGATTGCATTTTGTGTTTAAATCTTCCCCTCCGGGCCTGAAAGGCCAATCCTCTTGCAAACAGACCATGTTTGTCACTGTGGCAGAGCAGTAGGGTCTCGGTTGCCTGGGGTACGGCTTACCCAGCTCGTCGCTAAACCACACTGTGGGGCTGTGATGGGCTCTGCCTTGACTTTGTTGATCAAATGAACAGCACAGAGCTCAGCAACCACCTTCATCCAGTCTCAGGGTGAGGGAGGGAAACCTGGAGGGACAAAACCAGTCCTAACTATGCAGCTGGAGGCTACCATGGAGACATTGGCCATCAGTAGAAATACAGACACCTCTCCGATAGGCAGTTTGGATCTAGTCTGGTTGAAAAGTAAAGGCAGTTTCCTGTTCAAAACTGAGGCACCTATAGCAAGTGCCACAATGTCCTCAGCGCTGCTTGAAGCAGGTTTTTCAAGGCACTAAGGCTCCCAAATTATTCCAAGCAAGAAATGGTGGGTGTGACCCCATATGCTGACCTTTCCCCAGCAGGGACCTGAGCAGTGCATTCAGAGAAGAACAGCTAAGTGAAGGGGGAGTCCCTCCCTCTGCTATCCGGAGTTTCCAATCTGTCTTTGGAAAAGACAAATCCAAGTCACATCTTCCATGAAACAGTCCCAAAGTAGCAGCAGCAGCTTGGCCAGTTTTGTTCCTCCTCCAGCTCTCATCTGCCAGAGCAGCTTTTCTTAGCTGTATTCACAGTACATATTTTCTTTCCAGAAAAAGCCTAAAGGAAAACCAGGACATCACTTCTCTCTACCATCATAACGGCATGCTCCCCAACACATGCCCAGAGTGTAGAGAACAGTAGAGATTCCTGGGTTTTTTTGCCTGCAGACTTCTCCCTGGAGCACATAGAACTATCTCAGTACATGTATCACCAGCCTTTACTGTGTCACCCTTAGGGAATTAAACACTTTAAGCTTTTCTAGATGTTCTTCCTCCTCTGTCACCCCCACCATCATCCCTGACATCATGGACACGTTATCTAGCATCTAATTCTTACCTGGGATTTTGTGCTCAATAGGCGCTCCCATGGGATGATTTTGTCTAGGAAGGCACAACTGGAACTCCTTCGGACCTCTTCTGCTTCACTCTGCCTTTTTCCATATAGAAATGACAGCATCTGCATTTTATCTGACTCCTGTGGAAATACAGCGATGGGCTCCTGACAAATCAGACCACTGATTTTCCCCTATTCCCTATCAACGTTCAACCACCATCATAAGCAGCACGGCACTTCCTCTGCAGGTGGGACTGAGGTGTGGGGAATAAGCAAGGATCCAACGCAGTACCTTGACCTGCTTCAGAATTTCTGTTACAAAGCTGCTCTAACACTCTCCAGAGGGAGGGCACATTTCTGCAGCTGTCAACACACAGCCTCAGTGTAGGAGGTTCAGGTAGCCATGATCCGGTCACAGGGCACACCCTGGTCGTACCTATCACAATCTACCTCAGACTCCTTAAAACATTGTACTATGTATGAGCTGACCATGGGGCCTGTTGACAGAGCCAGACCAATTTCCAGGTGCCATCTGACCTGTCAGCCTATTACTGAGTGTTTTAGCTGTTCCAGCCAGTTGTAAGATGACTTGTGTATATTCTTCACATAAGGAACTTGCTTAAATCCAGGCTGCACACGCAATAAAGCTCTGTCGCTTGCTCCGTCCCCCGATGACACTCTGCTGAACTCCGACTCCTGAATCTTCCCTCACCTCAACAAATGTGACGCTTTGCATCAAGAGATCACAGTGCTGTGCCACAGAAACAGAATGAGAGGAAGGGAAGAGATTCAAGGAATTGTAATGAACATCCTATCCCCTCTGTCTGACAAATAAAAACTCATTTTCTTTTGAAGAAAGAAGATTAGGAGGAGGTTAGGAAGAGGATTGGGAACTCCAGACATTCATTTGTAAATGCATGTGCCCAGGTCTAAAGCTGTGCTTTGCTAAGTATTCCTGTTTGAACAAGCAAACAAACCAGTTTGCACTTCAAAGAGCTTGGATCTCTTGGTTCTAATCTCGCTACTCACAGTTCAATGAAGAGTACAAACCTGTAAATTTAGGTAAATTGTCTCCACTAAAATAGAAACTGTGTGCAGGTCTGGCTGAAAAATCCCATTTTCTGATAGTGCCTACAAACAAATTTTACTCCCAGTTCACTGCAGAGGTGTTCAACTTGTACAAGCAGAATTAGGTCTCCTGCAAGGGCTGAGCCACAGTTTTTCACCGGCAGACACTTTCTGCTCACACTTTCATTAGATCCCTACTCCTAATAATTATACTTGAAACTACATGGAAGCTGCAGAAAGTTGTCTTGCTACTCACAAGCTCCTCCCCTTTGGTTAACTGCAGTTTGCTAACTCTCTAGAGCAAAGTGCACATTCATAGAATGGCCAGGGTCAGAAGAGACCTTAAATATCATCCAGCTCCAACCCCCCTGCAAAGGAAGGGACACCTACACTAGACTAGGTTACTCAGGGCTCCATTCAACCCGGCCTTCAACACTTCCACAGATGGGGCAGCCACAACTGCTTTAGGCAACCTGTTCCAGCATCTCAGCAGTCTCATGGGAAAGAAAGAATTGTTTCCTAATGTCCAACCTAAATCACCCCTCTTCAGGACTGTAACCCTTTCCCCTTGTCCTCTTGCTATGCACGTATGTAAAAAGCCCTACCCTAGCTTTCTTGTAGTTCCCTTCAGCTACTGAAAAGCTGCTAGGAGGTCACCTTGGAGCCTCCTCTTTTCCAGGCTGAACAATCCCAACTTGCTCAGATGCTCCAACCCTTTGATCATTTGAGTTGCTCTCCTCTGGACCTGTTCCAGGAGCTCTATGCCCTTCTTACATTGGGGACTCCAGAACTGGACACAGTGCTCCACATGGGGTCTCACCAGTGCAGAGTAGAGGGGGAAAATCACCTCCCTCAATTGATTGTCACTGCTTCTTTTTGATGCAGCCCAAGACACAGTTGGCTCTGTGAACTGCAGATACACACCAACGGCTTCTGTTAAACTTCTGGTCCACCACCACCCCAAGTCCTTCTCCTCAGGGCTGTCCTCAATCCTTTCTCCTTCCAATCTGTATTCATGCATGGGATTGCATTGACTCAGGTGCAAACAAACAGCTATAATGAAGAATTTGTTCCCAGGATGAGGGCCGGGCAATACCGAACAGCAGCCCAACATGGCAACAAAATAGTTAAACACAGGAGCTGGGGCACATGGAAACCTCATTTAAAGCCCTGATGAGAACAAAGTGTGAAAATAGCAGTTTCTGTAGAAGTGTTTATGTCCCCAGGGGTTTCTACAAAAACACTGTTCAAAGCAAGATCCTCTTCCTTATGCTGTCTAGTATTTTCTAGGGACCATCATCACATCCCCTCCACCAGTACCATCTGAGGAGGTGGATCTCAATTTGCTGGCAAAGGCCAAACCTCTTATCAGGTTATGAGCACAGCTACAAACATGAACTAGAGGGGATTTACTCTCTAATTTCCTCAGATGTTGCATGGGGGGCGGCACTATGAATGAAACCAGAACTGCCATGAAAGAAGGCAGTTCAGAACAGTAGTACAGACCATGGTTACAGAGTAATTTTTTGCGTGTGATTTGGATAAAAAATGCCCTTGAGAGGGGCAAAGGGGTCAAAAGAAACAAATTTTCCTTTGGTTCCTTTTGGCTCTTTCAAATCTTAGAGATTTTCCTAGATTACTAGGGATTATAGTTTAAAAATGTTTTCCATCTCTTCCACACACGTGTATCTAGGATTCTGCTGTGAGTAACAGATAGGAGACAAACACATTACTAATTCAATCTTCACACACCTGGCTGCATTGAGTTGTCTTTCCATGGAAAGATAGGAAGAGGACTGAAATGCACATCAGTAAAACCAGAGCCACCCCACTTACACTGAACTAAGACAGCAAAGGGCATCTAACAGACTCAAGGTGATCTACACACTTACGCGTAATTTTTTTGTGGAGGCATTTCTGACTTGAGATCCCTCGGGCAAAATCCACATTTTCCCAGAAATCTATAAGCTAACTAACACGTGCTGGGAGAGGGAAGGAGGGAAGAGAGGCCAAAAAGAAAAGACCCAAAACGCACTATGTCCGAGCATCTCCTGTTGCCCTCAGGTTGAGGGAGTCCCACTGCAAGAACAGTTCAATCTCCAGCAATGATTAAAAGGTATCTGGTGACTGAGGCATCACTGATTATACTTTGAGGTTTCTGGGGGTTATTTTTGGTTTTGGGGTTTGGTTCTCTTTGTGGTTGTTCAAATGCCAGAATTATCCTCTTAGCAGAGGCAGCAGTACACTGAATTTCTGGTTTGACATCTGTGGGAATTTAAACAGGGTTCACCCCCTTACACTCTTAAGTTGTAATTTTTTTTCCTCTCAAGAATCATCACCTGCCTCGACTGTGGCAGATCATCACATTGCATCAACTTCCTCTGAGAGACCGCTGCTGTGAGCCTTGTGTCCTGGCAGTGTGCAAATCAGCTGAGGTTTAGAGATAATTAAACCTTTGCTAGGGAAAAGAATAAAAAATTGTGATTCACTGCACACCCCACTGCACTGATGGGCCAGCCACAAGAAATAAAAGAAACATGCAGCATTGTCTTGTGGGACATCAAGAGATGCTTGTGCTGCAGATTCTTGAACTCATCTGGACAAATCTGTTGAAGAAAAAGGAAATTTCAGGAAGTCTGTGTGCAGGAGAACAAAGCAATCTGAGTACGAAACTGAGTAGTTGTCTTGTACTCTTACTGTATCCGCAGGGACACCGTTAGTAGAAACCTTCCAAACGCTACTACCGATTTCAAGAAATACATGAGCAGATCAGGTGTTAACATTTACTTTTATTTATTAAAAAAACTGTAGAATGTATTAAATACAAACATTTGGAAAAAGCAGTAAAGACTTTGCTAAGATGCCCAGGAAAAGGAAGACAGAGAATCAAGAAACTTATCAGGCTTTGAGTTTTTCAACTAGCTGAAGGAATTTTTTCACTGACTTCTTCACAGGCAGTGACCATTATAGCTAGCCAGGTTATTACTGTCCCTTTTTAAAAACAGATATGATTTGCCATATCTTCCCACTCAACCACAAAATGTAAAGCAGCAACTCTTTCCCAGTTAAAAATCAGGGTAATAAATACAAATGCACATACCCATTACCTACACTGTGGCACACTAAACGCTTGCTTAGAATCACATGTGGATATCAAGTTTAGCCAGAAAATTCAGTTATATATCTTAAATCCAGATATCCAATAACATGTTACAAACTTTATACATTTTTCAGTGAAGACCAAAATGAGGACAGTGTTTTGAAATACAGAAACAAAACAACTGAATGCAGCACCTACACTATTAAGGTCAGCTACTAAGAGGTGGACTGGGGTCCAGTCATGGTCCAGACAACTTGAAAGTCTTACAGACTGCCACTGAAACACTGGCTGGAAGACAAATCAAGTCACATTCTTGGTTTCTGTTAGCTCCTCTCCCTTTCTAAAAGGCAACAGGTAAGAACTGCAGTTAGTCTCTCTTCTGCACCTTGTAGTAATAAAGGAGTGAAGTATCATTCTGCCCTCTACATGGACACACTTAAGACAGCTGTTGTTCTTTTCAAATCTTTTCCACCGTTAAAGAAGATGGAGAAGCAACAGACTACAGATAATACCTCCTTAAAGGAGAGAAGCACTTCCACCTGCTGTCAATATGGCACTCCCTCTGCCTTTCTGCTTTACCCTGTGTATCGGATTTCGAGCTGCAGCATAATGCACACTGACAGGGCTATATGACCTTAAAGTCAAATTCAATTCTAAACCACCCTCCTATTTGTGGGATTGATTCTTTGAGGATAACCAAACTATTGAGAACATCCACCACACAATGATCTTTGACACATGAACATTATCAGATGTCTCCCATTCTGCCTTGTATTAGCCAGAACAAATTACCAGTTACCAGCACTCATAGGGTTGTGCCATAACGACGAGAGTGCCAAAAGTGTTATGGGATACACAGTGTTGGGAGTCAGTTATGGGATGGACTGAGTGCAGACCTGCAAGAGCACAGACAGAATGTTTCTGACGCCTGCCCTTTGGAGACGGGCTGAAGTTGCACTACACAATCCCACTATGAGTAGAGGGTTGGACAAATGGACCAGCATCCTGAACACATGTCAGACCCTGTTATTGCAGCAAGCATTTTCCAATCACCATGTCCACACTCAGAGGATAGAGGGCACTGCCAGCCTAGAATCCTGAACAGCCTACTGCTGGCAGATCAAGAAGAGATGAACAATTCTCTTACCAGGCAAACACAAAGCAGGAGCTAGATATCCCAAACAGCTAGTGTTTCATTCAGATACAAGTATGAAAACAAAAATCAATTCTAGTACCCTTTCCAGCACCCCTTACTACAACACAGACAAAAGTACCCTGCTCCTGCTGTGTCCAGCATACTTAGAGCACTTAGTGCAACGCGAACTGTGATGCAGGCTTGGACTCAGATGAAACAGGCCAGTTCCACCTCTATCCTTTTTGATATGCAAGATCCATATCTCAAGCCATAACTTTTTTTCTCAATATACTTAACAAGACATATTTATCATAGCTTACCTGAGCCCCAAAGCCTTTTCCCACACACAGAATTCACTGCCACCCAAAGCAAGCAGGAAATCATAGGAAGAAGAATTTTGTAAAGGGACAGGAAGTCAGAGTTCCAAAGAACTGAAAGAAATAACAGCCTGTTCTAGTGCACTGCAAGCTTCTTGCTCAGCACTCAAGCTTTTAGCATTCCATGCACCACATTTAAACAAAGGAGGGGGTTTGCTTTTGGTGTTCTGTCCTAGGTGTTTAGGGAACTATTTCATTATTTTCTGGCATCTTCAAGAAAAACAGGCCTTTCATCTTGAGTCAGTGTTATCATCAGAAGTCAATGCATTATCAGCATCTCTGCTGACAGACTTGAAGTTACACTTGAGTTCACTTGAGTCAGGCAATGGATCCATTCCAGAAACACAAAATGTTACCAAGAGCAGAGTATGACCCCTAGTTTGAATCTAGTTTAAAATCTTTGTTACAAATTCATCCTACAAATCTGATCACAGCAAAATATAGAGTGGTTTTTAAATGGCAGAAAGTTGAATTCAAACAGCTCAATTTTTAAACCAGTGAGAAATATGGGCAATTTTAAAAGAAAACAATAAACTTTTTCAAATACAGACATCTGTGAAATACATATGTGCGCACACACACCCTTATACACACACACACACCGCCACTTACTTCACTCAGTGCCAGATTAAGATTACACAAGGCATTTTCAAGGTTGTAATTTACAACCACAATGACAAGAACAGCATTTTTGAGGTAGCTGAAGTCAAAGAGCAAACCACAGCACAAGCAAAAGAACAGGTGCTTGCACTCACTCCGAGCCCACTCTTTGGAAAGACGTTATCATGGGCGCAGGGACGTGTGGTGAAGTAGCACATGTTCCACAGAGAATGGAGCACTGGAGACTTCATAAACTGTTCTCCACAGAAGCTTATGTTGGGAGACCAAATCTGCAATCAGGGGATCACTGCATATGAGTTGAGCTGTGGTAAGTCTCGGTGCTCTTGGTCTGTGGCAGTTCTGCTGACAGCTCTGGCTCACGTGCACTGAAGCAAGTACAACGGTGGCAGTTGAAGATGTTATTACTCAGAGCTGATTATGCCACTTCTCTCTTGGATGCTACTCTTGGTAGAAAAGGAGACATACCCTTATCTCACCTGCTTCAGTTTACAGCCTAGCACTGAAGTTCAAGCCCAGCTCCACGGCACTACTTGCCAATGGACTGTGAACAGGAGAAGCAGACACAGACTCAAGCTCCCTACTTCAGGCACAACAGCATCTTTGCCACATTTAACAGTGCAGAGCTGTCAAACTGCTATAGATTGAGCCACCAGACTTAAATCTCTCAGAGCCCTTTGCTAGCCTACAACAGAAGGAGTGGAGCTAACCTCACAGCAAATGCCAGGCAATGTGGGCATAAGGGGATAACAGCTGAGGCTGGGCTGACAACCTGGCTCAGCCACAGCAACTGCATCACATCTCTGGGCATACTGAGAGCTTGATCTTACCCAGAGTATCAAACTGTGTGAAATACACTCATACACACACACATAATGTAGTATTTTCATCCAAAAGCTTTCTACAAATCAACTGCTTGCGTGATTTTCTGCTGAGAGTCTTGAAGATGGAATGGCAATTATGGCAAGATGCTTTTCAAAGATAGTAAAAAAAAAAAAAAATCAACCTCCTGTGATTAGGTCTCTGTTGTGTAGTTGCTGTATGAAAGAGATGGCACAGATGAGAAGTTGTTATTCCACTGTCTTCCTCCAGTGTTCTGCTGCAACTCTGCTTGTTCTTTGTATTTGCTCAGAAGATTTTTGGCTTCTTGCAGATCCTGAGAAGAGTTTTCCCCGTATTCTTCTTTCAGCCACTGCCTGAACTGCAGAAATGGAACAAATAAAACATAGTGGAACAGTAACACCAGACTGATGCAGAAGTGATACTCCCCCCCATAGAATTTCAAGAGCCTTTAACAATATAGGTATCTGGAAGAAAATATTCCAAAGACTGCATGTCCTTCAACAGCAGCACAGAATACAGAGGCACAAGAACAGGCATTTGAAATCATTGAGATCCCTTATATATCTACAGTTACACAATAGGAACCCTTATACCCCTGCATTTACACACTGGCTTGGCTAACTGGAGCCATAAAGACTAAGGAACACCCACTGGGCGAGGACAAAAAATAAGACATAGTAGCTAATCATCTGCCCAAGTGACAACAGGTTGCAAAAAGGCTGAAGACTGGAAAGTGAACCACTCCTAAGGGTTTTTGTTTTTATCCTGAGCCCACAGACACTAGTAGTAAAAAACATACTGTACCAAGTAAGGCATCTTCCAGGAGTAAAAAGTCAAGGAGATTACAAAGCTATAGAACAGGGCCCTACATGTGACTGACATGACTGAATAGGGTACATGGTGACAGAAATACCAAGCCCAGGTGAAGGTCAGGCCAGCTCTGTATCTAGTATAAGACTAGCCAGTTGTAAGTGCTGAAACATCAGGCAGTAACTTAAATCTCTGCTTACATCTGAACACGAGGCATGAGGTTACGTTTTGAATCCACAAATCTGAATGCCAACAAGCTCTGTAAGTACACACTGTATAACCCTCCGTCACTTTCCTTGACTGGCTCCATTCCACATTACAAAGAGAAGGGACCGCACCTGTTCCCATTCTCTTTTCCACTCGAATTTATAGACCTTAATCATACCATTCCCTGCCCTTTCTTTGCCAGCTGAATAATTTGAGCACATGTCTGACAATCTCCTTGCACTTCTCTGTAAAAGCAGTAAGTAGACACAGACCTCAACTGTTCTGTTCCAGTGGAGATAATGCTCATTTTTCAAGCCATAACTTTCACAGCTGTGTTCTGTTTGCAGCTCAAGGATGATTTATCCATCAAGATAATTTATTAAGACATGGGAAGACAAGATCTCAATAAAGTTACTCCCTCCTATTCCTAAAAAATCTTAAGGTCCCATAAGTTGTATCTGAAGCTTTGGGCTACCACATTGAAGTCTGGAATTGATGCAAGCCATGCTGTGATCTTAGTGACTAAACCCCAGTCTGTACGACCAGTATCTAAAAGACCCCATTCCAGACACCACCCTATAGCAGCACAGCAAAACAGTTCTGCTGCTGCAATCAGAGAGAAGTCCACACCCTTGGCAGATGGCATCATCCCACTGAAATCAGGTGTGTCCCAGACACCTGCTAAGGATGTGGTTGCTGTTCAGAGGCAGTAGGAAACTACAGCCTAATCACTGACTACAGGTGGATATTTCTTTTTGCAACTTAATGCCTCCCTGCTCAGTGAGAAAAGGCAGAATGTGCCGTCCATGGTGGATGAAAAAAGACAGATGTTACTGTCTTTATCAGGCTATTTGCATATGGCCTTAATTGTTATTGCTGTTAGCCCAGACCAATTAGAGTAGAAATGACTGTAAGAGAGGAAGGAGACAAATCTGGAAAGTCCCCCTCTGACTTTGTCTCTTAAAAATCAGTTACTTTACCATTTACACCAGTTCCAAATGATCCAGGAAGCATTTAGTTTAATATTAAACAACTCAAACACAGTTGCAAACTGCACTATGCAAAACAAATGGTAACTTCTGAACCCCGAGCTTTCTGCATCAGAATGACAGGAATGCAATTAATAAAACTAAACACCCTTTGCCTTATCCTTTGTTTTCTGATTTCGATTTGCTTGTTGTTGTTGCTGATTTTTATTAAGCACAAGAGGCTCAAAAGGCCAGAAAAACAACCACCTGCTGAGCAATGGAAAATGGAGGGGACAGCCCAAGTAGGTTGTCAACATAAGAATAAGAATATAGGATAAGAAACTATTTGTTTATTAAAACCACTTTGCAGTCTTACTGTTCCCTCAGCTCTCCTAAGTCTTCAAAAGCTAAGGAGGTAAAAAAAAAAAAAGCTAGATTTTCAGACTGTTGTACACATGAGAAAACTTACCAGACCTCAGCCATAGAAAGTGGGAAGAACACAACATGTAAGTCATAACATGAACAGCAAGACAGCTATGGATAGCAAACACATCCAATTACAATTTCTTTCATGCTTACTATTCTAAAAGAATGTGTTGAGAGGAAACCCACTACTTTTATGCAGCTGGTAGGTACAGGTTGTTCTTTCTGCTGCTTTCTGAACAACTCTTTAGTTTTCAAGCCCCTAGGGCCTTTTATTGTGCCTTGGCAAACACACAGCACTCACTGGAGAGCGCAGCTGTGAGGGAGGTGTTAAGATGTTGGGCTTCATCTCCTCTCCCATTCAGCATTCCTTGTTAACTTCAGTCATATTTGTGCCTGCCTAGCGGAGTAGGCTCAGACAGGTAACCACTCCCTCAAAACAAGACCAGGGAGCCAGATAAACCACCCAGGTCTCAAAATAACCACAAGCAGCCCAGGATCTGAGACTCAAGAACGTGTTTTACAGCTTATTTGTCTCTAGTTCATTTACCTGATCAACAGTGTGCTTTTCAAAGTCTTGTAGCTGCCTCTGGAAGCCCATGTTAGGATTGGCACACGATCTTGCTGCACGGACAACACACAGTGCATCTTCCCAACCAAAGTCTGTAATGGTCATGATGTAGGCAACCACCAATGTTACACTCCTGGAGACACCTGCAAGGCTGCATGAAAAAGGAGGTACAATACACTGAAGCAGCACAGCACACTGCTATGTTGTTTGCTGCCAGGAAGAACTATTAAACTATTTCAGTTAAAAGGCTTTGGTGCTGCTTTTTGAAATGCACAACAGATCTATGACTTTGTGGCAATTCATAAAAGGAAGAAAGACGTACAAAATCTTCAGAAAATGAGGGGATAGTGCACACATTCCAAGTCAGAATTGTGTTTTGATAAGCTAGAAATAAGCCACCTACTTTGTTCTTCCTATACAGATCAGAGTAATGAACTAAGACTGTTTCCTCTCCACCAGGAATAAAGGTTTCCAGTTCCATGAGGCCAAAATGAAATTTTAACTGAACGGTTAAAGCACATATGTCTGGTTCCTTGAGCTTTTCATGTATGTCCATGCACTGTGCAGCTGCAGCTCTCAGGATTCGTTTCCCCAATGTCAAATGCTGGGTTAAAGTAAGAATCATTCACGACTACTGGTTTGACAATGCTGGACAAAATCTCCCAAGTATCACTATTATGAGTATGAAGAATGTGTTTGTGTTACATTTGTACCAAACTCTTTCACTTGGTGTTTTAAGAACATTTTGTGCTTTTGAAATGCTTCTATAAATGTAAATGTGTGTGTCCAAAAACTATCAGAATTCAGACACATGCTTCATGTTTTACATACATGGAGAGACCGATCCAATGACTCAGTCATTGACACACAGTCCTGTCATGAATCGTTAGCAAACTGAGTATTTATGTTCATGGCCTATGGACAAGTGCAGTGTTTAGATCATAACATAACTCTGACTGAGATATAGACTCAGCTATGTCACGTGGACATACAGCATACAGGCTACAATCGATAACAGAGAGCAAGGAAAAAACCCAGGGTAGGATTTCCTTTTTTATTCTCTCCAGTCCCAGGCACATCCCTCCAGTCAGGGACTTGCCATTAACAAATGAAACACTTGAATGCTTCAGCATTCTAGAGGAAGCAAGTAAAAATTTAAAAATCAATTTCTGTTCAGAGGAAACTATTACAGCATCTATGAAATCTCAAAAATATCTGTTACAGAAGCTAATCAAATTATTATGATTATGAAAATCGCATTTAGAAATACAGTGAGATTCAAACAATTCAAATAAATAGTACGTCTTTAGTCAATACATGTCCAGTCAACTCAATTCTACAAAAAGGTTTGATAAGACGAGAAGCTTAAGAATTTCTTGGGTTCCTTCTATCTCCAGGGAGCTGCCTACCCCAGTGACTCAAAAGTCCTAGCGTGAGGCTTTAATATCTTTGTAAATCTTCTGGGGCTCTTCAAATAAATGGGCTGTTTCAGTCCAAGGGTTTTTTTCTGTTAAATGCAGATGAACAGCAATTTATTAAAATCAAGGTAGAGAAACCTTCAGTAAGTTTTTATCAAGTGGGTTACATACCAATGAACTAGGCAGCCTTCGCCTGTCAGCCGGCACTCGTGAATAAATTTGATGCTCTCTCTGAAATGCCTTGCCCTGAAAACAGAAGCAGAATAAAGAAAGTACTCTATTTAGTAAAATCACTACTTAGAAAGAGAGAGATGTATCTGAAAGCACACTTCATGCTGTTTCTAAAAATCAGAACTGAACACAGGTCTTAGAAGGTAAAAGTTAGAGTCTGCCAGTGAAACACAATACTCAATGGAATAGATACTCTCTGTTCTGCCTGAGGAAGCAGGTGTTATCATAGGCACTAATGTCATAAATATCAACACATGCTTTATTCTGATGACTGTCAAGCCTGTTGAACTAGTCACTTATCTCACATGTTGGTGCGTGTGCGCTCGGATGTCAGATGAAACTCATCACAGCTATATATGAACAATTTTTGAAGTATTTTGACTCTCACTAAGAGGTGTCCACTGCCCATTACCCAAACTTAACTTAGGCTTCACCTCTTCCATCAAACCTTCTATTAGGCCACACCTAGTGTGACTTTCTTCTTCACAACCAACACGAAAACACTCACTTTTGTCCATGCTTCCTAAAGATTCTCAGTTCACATCCTGGCTTCTTGAGTCCTTTCTAGGCTCCTCCCCTCAGACTGCACTGCTCCTTCTGCCTGCCCTTGTTCAGCCAGGGTGTCAGCCAATCCCCACATTTTTTAAAGCAGTGGAGGAGAAAGCATCTGTAAAATGCTATTTACAAACCTTAAGGTTTGTACTTTCATTATCCTTTACACTTGCCTGGGCAGCTGTCCTCATCTCAGTAAATCTGCAGCATTGCCTCACTGCATCCCATTCTCAAATTGCTCATCCTGCCTCTGCCTTTCAGACTGCAGAGCCTTTGGGGCTGTGTGCAATTCACTGCAGAGGCAAGCAGCACTTCCTGGTTCAAAAGAGATGGAGTTCTCTGTGGCTTTTGAGTGGTCTTGCAAATGAAGCTCACAAACAGTAGCAATGTGTGTAATGGACAGTCAGTACCAGGGTTATCAGCAAAGCCAAACCTGAAAGCACACTGTGCTCAACACCCATGAAACACAACGTCCTGTATGCAAGATGTTTCCCCTCTCAGGGTTAACATTACACCACAAGGGTAAAAGAAAAAACCTCAGCTCAGTACTTGCAGCCACAAAAATCAGGAATACTCACATAAAAGAAAAACTTCCCTTCCTCACCACCAGTAACACTCAAGACCTGGAGGAGGGAAACAGTGATGCAGCAAAGTGTAACCTGAAGGCAAGGATGTCTAAGCTGAAATACCCAAAAAGAGAGATCCCAAAGCCCAGGAGTTCTCCAAAGCAGTTCTTGCACCAAGAACACAGTAGAGATGAACTGAGTGACCCATTTGGAAAAATCTCAAGGCATACAACCCCAAGCCTTAGGGTACTTAGGGTTGCACATCCAGTCAGGATTTCATGTTTCTTGGGAAACCAAACAAGTACTGGGATAAGTGAAGAAAGACAAAGCCTTACAAATATTTCTACCCAGACTACCACTCCAAAACATTTCCATCTGCCAAGCTCTAACAAATCATGATGCTCAGGTCTGCCAGGGGGCACAAGCAGCTCCAGGTAAGGGAACTCAAGAGGATAAACGAGATGCTGGGCTATGCGCACAAGAAATGTTACTGTACAGTGAAGAAGCAGTTCTCTAAGGTTGAACTGATTCAGTCAAATGAAACTTGGTTAGGGCTAGACTGACAACATCTCAAAACACTCAGACACCCAACCTTCCTTTTTCCCCTCTACAAAACGTGGCCAATAGCACAGATCCAAGCACCAGAGAATTCAATGGTTGGTCACAAGTTTTGGTTAAATACTTCGCTGCTGTGGTTTCAAAGATACCTGCAAATGAGCATTAACAGCTTTTCAAGATACCACATAGAGCTAACAATGAGCTCCACCTGCTCAGCTTTATTTGCCATTCCTTATTGCTGAACCACTGCCACATGTGTCTGCAGACACTCATGAAAATAAGAGAAATAGCTAAGCTTAGAATTAGTGCTGATCTTTTGAACTGTGGCACTCTAGATCTTGAGGTAGAGAATAGGGGAAATGCACTCCTCTAGAACCCTCTGGAATCAGGGTCACTGCTGGCTCCAGCAAACACTGTTGCCTAAACTCACTTTCAAAGTTATTATGGTAGGAATCATATTTACAAGAAAACTAAGGACTAGTTAGCTGTGTGGAAAACACCAGACACAAAGGAGAATGTCAAATTTTACAATAACCACAAATAATTGACCGTTATCTGTAACAGGAACAAAAATGGCAAATGTGTTGATTTGCTGTCTATTTGTTGGCCTGTTAGTTCAAGATAATTTATTACATGGTAACTGGCTTTTACATCTCCCAGCTTAAAGCTGGGTGGTGAACTGCATCATCTTCACGTTGTGAAAACACCACGGGAAGAACTGCCAGCACAGTGTCCCTACCAGCATGTTGCAAAAGTTATCTAGCCAAACCAAATAACCCAAAACCAGGCTGCAGGCAAAGTTATGATGCCAGGTCTGGACACTCATTTGTGGCTAGTCAGGCCTCCCACAAGCATTATAAAGGTTAAAAAGAAAGCATCCAAAACAGATAGAAAAAAGATAAGATGATATTTTTCTTTCCTTTGGCAATGTAAATGCACCTAAAACCCACTCAAATGGCTTTTCTGCCAACAAAAGGTTATCTGGCTCTAGTTTTACCGTCATTAACAGACTAAGTGAGGTAAATTCCTTAGTAACATGTAGCCTAAGACAATGATCTGGAACAGAACAGGAAGGGAAGATTTTATTTATGTGGAATTAACTTTTTAGCAAGAAGTTCTGACAAAATATTTCTGGAGAAGTCAAAGGCCCAAAGGAAAATCCTCATGGTTCAAGGAAAATTCATGTAGGAAACACACTGAGTCTCAAAAGCAACTGCTTGACTGCTGCAATTCCTGTGCTTGGTAGGAGCAGAACACAGGAGAACTACTGAGGTTTTGAGACACCTCAGTGAACACCCACAAGCTGGAACATAGGAGGGGTTCCATATAAATATCAGAAGGAACTTCTTCACAGTGAGAGTAACAGAGCATTGGAACAGGCTGCCCAGGGGGGCTGTAGAGTCTCCTTCTCTGGAGATGTTCAAGACCTGCCTGGATCTGTTCCTGTGTGACTTGGTTAGGTGATCCTGCTGTAGCAGGGGGATTGGACTGGACAATCTTTCAAGGTCCCTTCCCTTCCGATCCCTAATGATTCTATGACCCTATGCTAAACAGGGAAATCTCAGCTGTAGTTGCCTGGCAATTCATTCATCTAGGAAGTGAGTTACACTAAAGTAGCTCACTAGGAATAAATGTGCATTACATACATAAGAAAGAACTTTCCCCTCACAAAAATGCAGCTGAAATGAATTAGGAGCTCAAAGCCCCAAAACTCAAGATCCAACCAAAAATTTATCCATTATCAACCTGCCAGCCTATGCAAGGAAGTGGCAAAGCTTCTGAAGAGCCTTCTGTTGGGAAAGGCATATAAGGCAGACAAGTGTCTTTGATCACTTGCACCTGTCACCCATTGCTAAGAAAATGCAATGACTTGCAATACAGGACACTGCCTTTTTATTATTCCTGAATCACTCATATATAAGAAAAGGGTAAATACTCAAAAATGTGGCAGAGGGACATATTCCCTTTCCCATTGCCAAGCTGTTTCTCCCTCTGTGAAGGGCACAATCAGTGTGCCTAACTGCTCCTGGGTAACACTGTGTCACATCCTCACAGATTGAACCCCGACAGCTTACTCCTGCTCTGAGAGGACTGGATGTGCAGAGCAAGTACAATGCCATTTGCAAGCATCATGATTTGATTTTACTTGAAGATGTGGACTGTATAAAGCAAAAATGAAAAATCAGTTACTCATCAAGTTTTATTTTAAGCAATAAAACCTCTCAGTATTAGAAGCAATGACGTTTGCTTGCAGCCATCTGATACACTGAAGCAATCTAAAATACTTGCTTTGGTAACAGAAACAATACTCATGCAAATACTGCATCTTATTACTTTAAGAGCTCTGGTACTGTGCCAGGCAGTTCATGCACCACAGTGGCCTCTCAGTATAACTCCTTGATATTTAACAGTGCCAGAAGGACTGAACTGTATGTTGATTAATGTTCATCACAAACGCCATCCCTTCTACCTCCATTTCCAACTGATCCAGATCTCTAGTAGCAAAGATATCAGATCTGTAAAACAGTCTCAGAAATGCTACAGGTCTCAATACCAGCAAACAATGAGAACGGAATGTTCTACTCTAAAATAATTTTTCTTCTCTCTTAAAACTATATTTTAAACATTTAGTTACTTTTATTTTATAATTAAGGCCATAAAAGCTGTCCATGACAAAGAGAGCTGTCTGCCTTGGCATTATACATCTGTCTTGAAAAGTAAGATTTTGAGGTGACTATTATTATTGTTGGGCAGTACGGTAGTTCTCCTTTCCCTTGAAATTGCAATAGAAACACTGAATCAAAAGGTAAATCACCACACATCAAATGCCACAATGGAATCTTCCTAGGGTATGAGAAACACATGCTCTAAAAACATCCCCTGAAAGCATGAACTAGAATATTACTATGAGATGAGAGGACAGCAGAGCTGCATTTCCTTCTGTACCTACCAAGACTCTTTCTATTACATGTTTCACTATAAAACTTGGTAGCAGGATGTCACTGAAACACCCCTGACTTCTCCCTAGTATAAACAGTAGCTCTAGAAGAGAGTTGGTCACCATCCATGTTTGCTTACAAAACCTGTTTTGACTGCTCTTAGCATCGAGAGTTGCTATGCCCCGTGGCTCAGAACATTAAAACCAAGACCAAGTTAGTTAGTTCATGAATACTAGCAGAGATGAGGCCACCTGAGTGTCAGTGCATACATCCTTAAAGCAAGAAGCACTACAAGGGAGAAACTCGCTGGTACACCAGACTGCTACTAAGAGCAGCGGGACATTCTGAGGCAGATTCAAAGAAGTCCAGGGCAGATAGTTGCAGAGGTAGGTTGCACATTGGGACTTCATGGTCCACTGTGAGGATTTTCTTTCAGCTCTTCATTCACTAGGTTTCACAACTCTTTAAATTTGTTTTTTTTAAATGGATGGAGACAGCACTAACAAAAAAGAACAGCAAAGCAAAAAGATTTACAGTAACAATAGCTAGGACAAATCTGGACTACATTAGGAAAAAACTCACTAAGGAACTCCTGAAGTTTAAGGTATATTTACATTGTTCCTCCTACAAGCTCTTACATACAAAAAGCAGAGCCAGAACCAGAATGGCTGGAATAAAGTGCTACTGTGCTTTCTGAACGGATTAAAAACCACATTCATGAAAATCAGATCTTCCAGTTCACTGTAAAGCAGGCATCATGGTGCCAAGGGATTTCTGGGGGGTTACTATTTATTTTTAAAGAAAACTTACAAGTTCTGCGAGGGTGAGTCAGCAGCAGGTATGCACAGGTACTTCACTCCCTGTGTAAAGAAGCAAAAAAAGAACAAGAAGAAAAGATCCAAGTTAAATACATTTATTTAGCATAGTGCAAGCCCTGCTCTAGAGCAGTGCAGTGTTACGCCTCTGAGGAAGGCACAGCATTACTCAGCTAAGTGGGGAACATGCTGCTTGTAAAGCACATGCTGATTCTAAAACACCGTTTTCACATCTGCTTTGCTGTCAGGACTAAGCCCATAGCTTAGTCATGCATTTCCCAAGGCTTTTTTTTTAAACAAAAATCTTTACTGCAAAGGCGTTAAACTCTTCTTCCAAATCTTCTTACGTTTCTGGTAAAACTAAGTTGCATGTTTTCCTGCCCTTTCCTTGCACTGAACAAGTCAAAAGTGTGATAAGTGATTTCTTTTGAACCCATAGAATCATCTTTCTTTAGCAAGTTAATAAAGCAAACAATGCATTTCAGAAGAAACACCTCTGAGGGGCTTTGGTTTTTATTTTTGGGAGACTTCAAGACAGCCAATTGTAAAACTTCTGTTGTGCAAAATTAGCCTCCCTTCTCAGTCAGTTACCCTAAGTTACCTGATCAGTTAAGGAAGTTAAATAACCATTGCTGATGCATTAAAAATGTTACTGGCTATATTTAAAACTCTATAACCATACACATTTTTTTTCTGTTAACACTCATTTTACTTGTGATTTTGATTTCAAATCTTGTTTTGCTCCTGTGACTGTTAAGAAAAGGAACAGTTCTGAAAGCGTATCTAACAAACTTTCAAATATCAGCACCCAGAAGTCAGGCTGCAGCTCAGACACACACATCACACTGACGGAACACAACATGCATCAACACAGAATGCACCTAGCAAGCATTTCATCTGCTAGCTGCAGAGGTGAACATTTTCATTGCTCAACTGTGGTGACTATCTGTGGCAGCATCTTCTCCATCACCATCTTGGCTTTGCTGGCTCACAGAAACCCCTCTTTCATTTCCTCCACATGCTCTTTGTTATTTCACTTGCCATCTCACACCAGAGAGGAGTCCCTTTTGTAAAAGGTCCTGACCTCTGCCCTAAGACACACCATCATACTAAGTCTCTGTCAGATGCCTGAACTTCACTATTATCAGAAAGGATGTGGTGTTACCTCACACCCTCCTCTTCACCACCACTTATTCATGGCAAGAGCCATTTTCTCAACCCATCAGAACCCCTTCTGACAGTGCCATCTTCTCAGCTACAGATTTCAGAGCATGCTCTGCATTCATCACACTTTCCCAGACCTTCTTGTTCTGACAGACCATGCCCAGCATTCCACAACCAGAGCAGAGATACAACCACCTATGGCCTTCTGATTTAGGGAAGGCAGAGTCAGAGCAGGGATGGCTCTGCAGGCACTACTAAGCATGGAAGTGGAGCCATGACAGTAACTGAGCAGGGAGAAATCACAATGAGGACAACATCAAGCAGCACTTGTGTGAGGGCTGTGTGGCAAAATGAGGGGAGAATTAGAAAACAGGCAGTTGGCACACCACAGCAGTTTGCTGCTGCAGCAACAGCATTAACAATAATAGTCTCTCCTGCCTTGTGCCAGAAGGAATGCTTGCTATGTGAAACCAGTGTGGCTCCACAGTCATAAGCTGATCCACAGGAGCTTATGCAGATACACTCATTTAGAAAGACAATGTAGCAGTAATCCATCGATTGATAGGCTGCCGAGACAAGGATGATAATTATATTGTAACTGATTAATTATGATAATATGCATCCTGTATGATGCATCTGTGAGGTTTATCTCAGAAACCAGTATCACTTCGAGTCACTCCAGTAGAACATAGGCCTGTGACCTGAAAGTAAGTTTACATGCTTTTCTTTCCCCCAGCCTTTAGACAACTCCAAGCCACTCACTGCATCACCAAGAGAAAAACCAGGAAGAAGCCTGAAGGTTTTGACAGGTGAACTCCAGAGCACACTTTATGTCAAAGGTTTGTCCCTTCAGCACACACCAATGCAAGTTACTCCCCAGATTTCAAAAGCTTCAGCACATGCTGACGATTTTTCACAGGCTGAGCACACAGGGGCTTTCAGATCAAGTTCACTTTAAAAGCAGAAGTAGCATCAGCACAAGTTTAAGACTCACAATGTTCCTTTTTTTGTCATGGCTGGCTAGTTCCCACTATCACAGACAGGCATGAAACTAAACCTATGAGAGACCACACATGGTACCAAATGGTTCCTCCATAGCCTGATCCTGGAGGTGTTGAGCAGTTACAACTTCCAGTGAAGCCCAAAGCACAATTCTCACTACTGTGCTCACAAGAGCACAACATCAGCCAATTAGCTGCCTTAGTACTGCTTCTCAGCTGGGAAACTGTCATGGTTACTGGGATTTGGTGTTCTGACATAGGTATGTTGCTTGTACTGTTTTTTGTTAGGCTGTGGTAAAGGACTCCTCACTATGATGAAAGAATCATACACTCAACTCAGAAATAGTCAAAGGTGGGATTTCAAAATACTGTTGAGGGACCAGAAACTCTCAATAACTTTGACCCAAATGCAGTTTGGTTAGTTAGTACCTCCTAATATCACTACAGCATCAAGGTTTGCTTCTTTTACTTGAAATAATCCTATAATAAGGTTTCAATGTAATTCAAATATGATTCCTTGTAATTGGATGCCTGAAATACAACAATGCCACAAGGCTGGATGTGGCAAAACTGATGGTGCTAGGCTAACCCTTTTGCAAAATTAGTTAATAGTGTAATTTTTTGTCTAAGCAAATCCTGAGTTGTGTTCCCTGTTACAGCAGTCTCTGCCAAGCTTCTGGTGTAGATTTCACTGTACAGGGAAACTGATGATTGAAGTTTGTTTGATCATTTGGTCAAGTATTGGAACATGATGTCCAGGTAGCTGGTGGAGTCACCATTCCTGGAGGAACACACAGATTTGGCCCTAGGGAACAGGGTTTAATGCTCATGGTGGCATTGGGCTGATGTTTAGACTTGATGATCTTATGGGTCTCTTCAACCTGAATGATTTTATGATTCACAGAATCACAGAATTATTGAGGCTAGAAAAGATCTCTAAGATCATCAAATCCAACCCATGACCTGACATCATCACAATCACCTAGACCGAGGCACTAAGCACCATGTCCAGTCTTAAACACCCCCAGGGATAGGGACTCCACTACCTCCCTGGGCAGTCCATTCCAGTATCTAATCACCCTTTCCATGAGGAAAGGCTTCCTAACATCCAACCTAAACCTCCAGACGCAGCTTCAGGCTCTGCCCTCTCGTACTATCACTAGTTGCCTGGGAGAAGAGACCATCCTCCAACTGATTACAACCTACTTTCAGGTAGTTACAGGGAGCAAGAAGGTCCCCCAAGTCTCCTTTCTGCAGGCTAAACACACCCAGCTCCATCAGCCTCTCCTCATCAGACTTCCCCTTTAGTACCTTCCTCAGCTTTGTTGCGCTCCTCTGGACCCACTCCAGCTCCTCAATCTGTTTCTTTAAGTGAGGGCCCAGAACCTCCCCACTTCTTGATTGAAGGCCTCACCAGTGCCCCAGTACAGGTGGAGAATTACAGCCCTAAGCCACACCAGTTCTGATACAAGACAGGATGTCACTGGCCGTTTATGTTATTTGGGCACACTGCTGGCTCATGTTCAGATAGTTGTCAACCAGTACTGCCAGGTCTCTCTCTGCCATGAATCTGTGATTCATAAATGAGACTCTGGATTTCCCACAGATACTTGTATGGAATTAGGACTTCCTCACAAATTCAGGGCAGATTTTTTTCTTAAAACATACTGTCAATCAAGAAGTTACTTAATCCTACTTTCTGTGACTGTTCTTTCAATATATACAAACCATGTTAGCATATTTATGCCTTAAGGCAGTGCTGCCCTTCCTGGGCACATACCCTGCAGGTAACAAATAAGAAGTGTCCCAGAGGGACCTTTCAAAGCAGAACAGCTTATGCCACCTGAACAAGTAATACCAGCATTTTAGAAGAAGGGGTGCTAGCACATATGAAAGAGACATCTCTGTTTTAACAGTTAACAGTTTGCCATTCTGAAACTGCTACCAGGAATGTGTAAGGCAGCAATAATGGCTGAACCAGCAATTAGAGCAACAATCTTCTGGTTTAGCTTAAAGAGCCAAGTAGACCAGCTTCTAGTGAAGTTTCCAAAAGGCTCCAAACCATCACCTAGTCCGCAGATTCATGACATACATTTCCATCTGTTTGCAGGCACAATACCCACAGTTGAACTCAAACCACAAGTTAGTAAGATAGGAAGACAAATACAAATTTTATGTCAACAATAAGGAAGTTTTATTTATTAATTCGCTTTTTAAATTAACTCTATGTTACCTAGAAAAGACAGTTCTCTAAAATTTATTTAGTGGAGGGAAGGTTAGAACAACTCAAAATGTCTCTCACCACCCATTTCACTCACACACACATCAGGAGCCACAGAATAGCTACTTACCCCAAAATAGGGAATTTGTTCAAAGCAAAGAGAAAAGCTTGCAATTATAAAAAACAATGAAAAGAAATATTTTAAATCCTACATGAAGTAATACATCCACTTTATTTATTGAATACTGCTGCTAGTATTTATTCAAACACTTCTTCAGCTGATAGTTGCGTCAGTCATCTCCCTACAAAACCAGCTTTTTCACAATTACCCACTGAAAAAAAAAAATAACCCAACCTTTTAGATTAAACATGTTATGTTCCATACATACAGAATAGGTTCTAATCCAAATTCTTAGGTCAATGTGATGCTGAAACTGAGCAGCACCTTCTGCTCAGTTTGATTCACTGCTCCTTCTCAGTCGTTACTTTTCAATCATTGCTCACTTTCTCCAACCATCTTCACCAATAAATCTCCTACCCCTGTACCCCATGCTCCTTTGAAGTTTTTCCTTACTATTCATGTCATCCTAACTGATGCCCCCAGCAAATCTAAGCAGCACCCCCATTTCTTTTGGTATATTGTATATAAACTATTAATCTCCAAAAAAAAAAAATCAGAAAAATTAAATACAATTCACTAGTTTTCTGTTTCAGCAGAGTAACCACCAAAACTAGATGTGTGTCTTAGGCCCTGAAACTAAATGCTACAGTTAAACCGATACAGTGAGAGCTAACAAAACTAGAGCAAGGATTCTGATTTCAAGATTGACAAAGTTGAAACAAGCGAGAGTTAAGTAAAACTTCTAAAAATCTCTGTTATTTGAGAAACAATGACAACACTCACACAGGTTAATCACAAATTCCAGAACTAAGTCAGTTGTGCCACACTGAATAAGGAGATGTTAAAACCAAAAACGTTTAGGCGCACACATACATGTGCGGAGGTTTTACACTGCAGTTAATAACGTATTCGTGGAATTGCAGTCATTTACGAATTTCTAAGTATTTTAGTGGTCAATCTACTAATAACAGAAACTGAACAGTTATCCCGCATTTGGAAAAGTGAGCGAGGCTGCAGAACAGCATCTTCCTGATATCACTAGCTTTGAAAAAAGCTAATTCAATCTTTATTATCAAATTCACTATTTCATGAATTGCTCAGAAAACGTAACAACCCAGTTTAAGGAGCCCTCTTTCCATTCTATTTAGCTCTACTTTATGTAAAGCCCACTAGCTTCTCTTAAACTAAACATGTAAAATCCGGCATTTGGGTTGTTTTCAGTAGAACATGTGGAATCTTGCAGTAGCAAAATGACACATCTACAAGTGCTGCTGCCAGCTAATAGGTCAGTGACTGAGAACAGGATCTCTGAAGAGACACACAAATTTAATCCAACAATACCAAGAATCATACCAATTATGAACAAGGGGAGATGCAAAAAAATACTGAGATAAATGCAGCACCTACGTGAACCTTTGCTCCTTTGTAATGACCACAGACGTTCTGAAGTCTTTGAAAACAATACTCAGTCTGATTACAGCCTACATCATACTAACACACAGCTTTTACCAGTGAAAACTGTCCAGCAATTTTTATATAAAACTGAGTGCTCTAACAAAGACATGAGAAGAGAAAGGACTAAAAATGCTACTCATTATTTCACATGGAGTGGGTTTTCTAAGTGGTATTTTTCACAGATGCACTTCAGAAAAGTGTTCCTTCCACTGCTGCTGAACTGGAAAACTGAATGCAGAAGTTCAGATATTAAAAGCAATGAGATGGGAGAAAGAATCTCAAAATTACAAATGTTCTGTTCTCTAAGGGCAGGGAATAGAGGGAAGGGGTTAAAAACCCAAACCTTCAGAAACATTTAAAAAGAGCAGAATTGTATTTTTGGCATCAAACCTCTGTATTTAAATTCATGTAAAGATACCATCAACGACTTCCAAGAAAAGTTTTTTAAACCTAACCCCCTAAAACTTACATTTGTGAACCCAGATGCAAATACAAAACCTCTAGCACCTGGCAAGTTCTTTCAGATTAGTCAAAAAACATGTGTTAATTTGAGTCTTCACAACAACAGATGAGGCCAAGAAGACTTATTTTTGTTTAGGGGCATTTTGGCAAAAAAGCTAAAGTGAGAAGCAGCAGGCACAAGGCTTCCTCGAGCCAAACCAACAAGAGGTTATCAAAGTTTTTGTCCAGTAACGGACAAAACACTCTGCTAAACTGAAAATCGTTCAACCGTCTGTTTGTCCTTTCAGTTGCTTTCTGTAGCAATCACCACTGGTGCTGATTTTATTAATGACTCATAGAAAATACATTTGTTTTACATTGGTTTCCCAACCACTAATTGACTTCGGTGAACAACACGCTCAAGTTTAGTTTTGAAAAATATTATAAATGAAATTGTAATAACATAAAGATTACAAACAACAGAAAGTAGGGTGCTCCTGCAACAGAATGTATACATTTTGCTTGTGGAATTTGAAAAATGCAATCATTTTGTACAAGTCATGTGGCTTTTTGCACTTTCTTCAGAAGCAGTAGTCTCAACGACACTTTAGAAATGTCTGTATCATTAAGGCTGGAATAGGCCCATCACAAATATGAACTCTCTTGTTACAGCTCCCTTTCCTCATCTATCACCCTTGCTAAAACTGTAAGAAGCTGGAGTGTTGAAGAAGAAATTCTAAGTGTTGGAAAAGTTAAAGACTTTAGTTTACTTGCACAGATGCACATACAATTTCTCATTCTAACCCTGAATTCCAATTTGAGCCTGGCCTATCTGAAGGAATGCAGAGTGGAAGAGAACACTAATGAGTTCATACTAAATTCTGTTTTATGTCCTTAGGACACATCAAAGACATTCACAGGACCCACGTACTTCAGGCTAAGAGGAAGGACCTTGTTAGTCTGCCTTGACTAGACAATAAATTCAAGCCCCCAGCTGTGTCAAGTAATTTTTAACAACTAAGAACCACCTATCACATTTCTTGGTCCCTGAACGCTCAAGGGCATCTCCAAGTACTACAATAAAGCAGTAGATCCCTACTGCCTTTTTTTTTCCCCAGGGAAAACTGGAACATGATTGCTACACATCATGTGCAATGCTGACATTACACACTATCCACGTCATCTCCTCTGCACAAAGCCCATCAAACCATTTGTTGTGTCCAAGCACTGAGAAAGACCAGGCATTTACTGGTCTAAACTTCCCCCATGCAAACAGCTCAAAGTCCTTATCCTTTGTCCTCTGTTACTTGCCATTACAGTAACATGCTTCGCCTATGCTGTGGTTTGAGCCAGGAGTCTGGCAAATACAGACAGCAGCTAAAATGGCACCATGACAAGCTTCCAAAAATCATAAAACTCTCCCCAGCTCCAAGCAGAAACTCACCTGGGCTCAGCCAACCGGCACCTCTGCAAATCCATATATTTGGGTGGGAAAATGTGTTATTGCAGGCTTTTGGGTTGTTATTTCATTTGCTTCAAGGGGTTTGTGGGACTTTATTCCTCTGGGGAGCTCCTGTTTTCATTTGGGAACGGGGGGAGAAGAGAGACAAGCTGCAGCTCCATCTAAGAAGAGAGAAGGGTCTTCAGATACCAGTTCTCACTTCAGAACACAGTGAAAGGCGGCAGTGAATGAAAGGTGTCTAAAGACAGAATCAGCACAGAACAGAGCCAGCAGGGCAGATGTGCCAGTGTTCTTAAACAGAAGCCACAACCTGGAAAGACCCTCACTACGAAGTAGATCAATAATGCCTTGGCTGTAGGGTCCCCTTCCTTCTTCTATGGACAGAGATTTAAGGACTATCTGGGGGGGCTACAGCCACATTGCCTCTTGGAAGGCCTGTTTGGCACATGTTCCCTGAAGGTTACTTAGAGAGCTGGAACTTTTGAAAGGGCTTGACTTCTCTGCATATTGCAGAATGTAGCATGAAATGGTGTCTCTGTTGTCAAAGTTAATCTGCTTCTCTGAAATCAAGTTTCTGGTTCTTTTTCATCTGCAAACTCAAAAGGGGCCTGTTAGGCTCTCCCTGTCTTTTGTTTCAGTTCAACAGCACTTTGCTAACTCAGCCAATTAGTCCCAAAAGTGACATCCTGGCACAGCCAGTGCACACTGAGCAACTCAAACACTGAACGACCACAGCAGCCTCTGCCAAGGGTACCTTATGATGAAGGCTCATCCTTCCGCACTTTAAAAGTCACCTTGTGGAAGTCTCTCAGAGGCTTTGTACAGGCTACCAATGTAACTTCTGAAAAATTAGTCAGAGCTCTCAACTACCAATAGCCAATGGCAGATAGGACATCACTTCAGAAGAGAGAATCATCTGATGCCACTACACCTGAAAGAAAAATGGTAGCTATTTTGCTTAGCAGGGTTTTATGAAACATCACGAGGCAAACCCCTTACCATGAAAAGGCAATGAAACATCACAAAGTTAAGGTTTTTACTATTAAAAGCACTTGTACAGTTTCTTTTGATTGCAGTGTAAAGGTTGAGCACAAGGTTGACAACTCTGAATGCTGGTGATATAATAGCTTAGTGCTGTAGATGGAAATGAACAGTGACTCCACTAAATCATTGGTTTGCAGAACTGATATTGTCACAACTGCAATGACCTTGTGATGTGATACTAGCAACTGCCTTTGAAGTTGTATTGCCACCTCCCTCTTTAATAGCTCTCATAAGTCTGGTATCCAGTCCACAAAGACAGCACAACCCATGCAGAGAGCATGCAGCTCAGTCATACCAGTGATTTCCTCTCATCACATCATCAAGATGAAATTTTCTTCTAAGAATGGCCTCCTCCAGCTCAAGACTTGTGCATGCTATCCAGCATCACTACATGGTTTTAATAGACCAGTGGTTCTCACTTGCTGAGCAGCATCTGTCCAGAATTTTTTTTAAAGTAGGGTTGATTAGTTTCCAAGTATTCCCCTACTTAGTCATTCTGACTTGAGCAGTGATAGGCTTTTCAGTCCAGACAAATGCTTTCCAGGCTGGTGTCTGTATAAGGATACATGCAGATTTCAGACTACAGAAACAAAGAATAAAGAATTCAGGCAGCTTTCAGCACTTTCAAAGTTATCAGCTGGAAGAGCTGGGAACACAACAGAAAGAGTTTTTTTCTTATGTTTAGTGCAGAGTAATATCTCTGGGGCCCTCAGTTCAACAAGGACATAGAACTGCTTGAGAGAGTCTAGCAGAGACACAAGGATGATGAAGGGTGGAGCACCCCCCTTATGAGGAAAGGCCGAGGGATCTGGGTCTTTTGGTTTCTTTTCCAAAATAAAGAGATTGAAGGGTGACCTCATTCATGTTCATAAATATGGAATGGGTGGGTGTCAGAAGAAAGGAGCTAGACTCTGCTCAGTGTCATCCAATGACAGGACAAGGAGCAACAGGTGTCAGCTGGAGCACAGGAGGTTCCACACAAATATGAGACGAAACTTCTTCACAGCAAAGGTGACAGAGCACTGGAACAGGCCGCCCAGGGAGGTTGTGGAGTCTTCTCAGGAGATGTTTAAAACCCACTTGGACATGTTCCTGTGCAACTTGATCTAGGTGATCCTATTCTGGCATGGGAATTGGACTAGACCTTTCAAGGTTCTTTCCAATCCCTAATATTCTGTGCTTCTGTGAAAAACCAAAAAGATTCTTTCCATCACTAGTTTGTGAACAATCAGAAAACAAAAAGGAGATAAGGCTCTTCATCTTCACAGATTCACTAAAAGCTCCCTCCATAGTAAAATTCATCACATGAAGTGCTAACAGCTTTCTACAGCAAAAAACTAACCCCAAGCTATGCTCCTAAGACTACTTGCATTGTGTCACTTTAGTTCCTCTATACCTTCTTTAGCTTTCCTTCTCTACAAAACTGCACATGTATAATTGAAAGATTATGTGTAAACATATAGGGCTCATGCCTTAACTGCATTAAGATCAACAACTTCCAGCCAGGCTTAAAAAATATGAACTGGGATTCCAGATTTTAATGCAAACTAATACAGATCTATCATCTGTCCTAGGTCTGCTGGCTACAACCATCTGTTCTTAGAACTATTTATCAGGTTTTGACTGATAAATCATCTACGTCTTCACTTTCTTCCAAAGGTCATACACTATCTTTTTAAATTCATAAACTTGATTCAGCACTTCCTCTTCTTATTTCTCCAGCTGCATCCCTCTCATCGCTAGCACCTTATAAAACAGGTGTACCAAAAGCACCCAGCTGAGGTAAAACTGGCACAGAGAAGTTTCACAGCTTCTCCATAACATCTTTACTTTTCTACAACTTCTATTCCTTACACTTACTGGATCAATTCCAGCATCTTTTCTTTGCCTGTCTTCTAATTGTGCACTTGACTGTCGACAAATGGAGTGTTACAGTTTGTTCTAAAAGATGAGCAGAGATTTTATTCACTGTGCTCTTCTCTTTCTGCTCAGTATTTTAGATACTGAGAATCTGAAACCATGTTTCTGCCAATAAAAATTTAAACATTTGCAAAGAAAGAAAAAATCTCCAATTCTCTGTAAGATGACCAGGCCTGTGAAGTCAGTGTTTCTTCACAGATACACCTCATAAAAGTTGTGCTGGCTGTCCAAGCTAATGGGCTGGACAGGTAGAATGCTTAGTTCAATGAGCAATTAGCTCTTCTCTACCTCCACAATCCTTCTACCCATCTACCAGCCATCAACTCAGGAAAAAGGGAAAGAAAGCCACAGCACTGGCAATACCACGTACCAGATTAAGACAACATTATTAAAGGAGTCAGAATACAAAAAATAAGAACAAATAACTGTCCTCTGTAGGTGTTCTGGTTAACTCTGCAGAATGAGGGGGATAAACTCTCAGAACTGACAATGATTGTATTTTAAGAGAGTTAGGAAAAAAAACCCAAAAGAGTGAATGTGTCAAAGGTACCCCAGCGGATTTTCTCAGCAACCAGGAAACATTACCGCAACATTCTAAAAGCTTCACCAAATTGTTCCTATTTCTCAGTTAATAAAACCTGTTATTTTTCTGTACAATAATATTGCCATCAGTTTTTTTGTGTCTTGAAAATCTTGGGAAATCAAACCCAGGACAATGAGACAACTTGATTGACTAAGGCTGACTCTGTGCCTCTGCAGGAACACAAATGATGCTGGTGGACACAGCTCTTACCCCTGGGTTGACTTCTGTGCATCTGAACAACGCGCGCACACACACACACACACACACACACACGGAAGCACCACTGAGTTGGACATGTAAAAGCCCTTACCTTTCATAATTTGTTTAATGATGGGTCTTTCAGCATTTCCTACAGATTGACTAAGAAATACTTGAGATAAAATATTGCTAGGAAAAAACAAATGCAACTACTGCAGTCCAAGAAAAGGTAGCTTTTTACAGATATCACCATTCACATAAATAAACACACAAAACAGGGAATCTCAGGAGAGAAAAGAAAATTCTCATATCACTGCAATTCTACTTTTAAAGGCCTAAAAAACATCAGATGGGATTCTGACTACCAAAGCCAGCCTTCACATTGCACAGACGAAATCTAAGGGGAAAAGGGAAATAACAGAGAAAGTGTTCCCATTTGACTTCAGTGGACTTGAGAACAAGCCTCAAGCATCATACAGATACACAAGCCATAAACAAACCTGGCAAAGATGTAAATAAAAATTGACAGATATTTTCTATGTACTTGTTCCTGAACAGAAGCATTTAGATGCAATCAAGCACCATAGTAGTATTAGGAATGATTAAGTAATAATCAGCTCAGCCCCCAAACATATGGAACTTGCAATTCTTGTGCTGGCTTAAGAAATAGGGAAACATTAATAATTGCTTTCCCTCCCACTGGCACATAAAGGAGTACACTGCATGCTGAGAAAAGGCACAGTTGGAGAAACATTCGTTTTAGAAGCAAGTCCATCCACCACAAGCCCTTCTCATGCCACTGTAACTTTTGAGACAGTACTGTGAAGCATGCTGGGAACAAATGTGGGTAAATGTAGTCCTTCATATCTTTTATTGGGGTAGCTCGAAGAAGAAATAGTGACTTGGTTATAATTAGAGTTCCTAAATATATTTACCACGCAGCCTCACAGATGCCCAACACAAGCAAGGAGGTGATGTGTGGGCTACCAAAACTACCACCAACACAAGAAACGCTGGCCTGATACGGCATGGAAACGGACTGAGAACTTCTTACACAGCCATGTGCTATAAAGATTCAAGAAAGGGCACAAGTATAAAGGATGATTGGCAGTAGGTAAGTGGTAGAAACAACACTGTTATCAAAGAATGGCTTGGGTTGGAAGGGACCTTAGAGATCGTCTACTCCAACCCCTGCCAGGGGCAGCGATGCCTCTCAACTAGATTCGGCTGCTCAAGGCCTCATGCAGCCTGGCCCTGGACACCTCCATGGAGGGGAACAGCCACAGCCTCTTCACTCAATTGATTCTGGAGTCTCTCCACCCTTGTCCTGAAGACATTTTTCCTAACATCTAGTCTAAACCTACTCTCCTTCAGTTTAAAACTAGTATGTGATGCTGAACTCCACACAGAAGGAAACTGACCTTTACTACTACTAACATGCTCCCATTACTGTGTTGAGTGACACTCCAATGGTCTCTCCCATTTTGGTCGATTTCTAGTTATAATAGCAGCAGCAACAAAATCTATGACTGGATCCCAAAACTATGTTTTCATAAGAAAAGTCAATCTCAAAACACTAATTACACAGAATAAGAATTTAACCCCAAGATGACTGGAACAGCAAATGCAAGACAGATTTACCACGGAGCATCCCCCCACACCGCTTACCTCAAGCATAGGGCGGGCACTGTCATGGATTGAAAGAATGTGCGTAATGTTATTCTTACTCAACTGCTCTACATCTCGGGCATCTGCAATAAAGGGAAAAAAGGAAGATTTTTTTTTTGTTTTTTACTTTCTGGAAATAGCCTGCTCCCCTTTCAGCTGTACAGTTGAAAAATCACTTACGGGTACAGAGCTTCACAAAGAAAAGCAATATCCAAAATGCAGATGCCATCAAAACAGTTAAAGGGAAGAAGCACTTCTCACTCCAAAACAAATTATGTACTATATAAAAAACAAGCTTAAGTGACTCAGGAATGTGTTCTTAAGTCAGAAGTTTCACATATTTTGCATCTGAAATATGTCTGTGTGCACACAGGTGATGGCCATGTGAGCAAGCAGCCAGGGCTCGCTATACAAGAAATAGCTGACCTCCTCCTCGCTACCCACATGTCCCCCTTTCATTAGGTAGATGGGCTCTGATATCCAGGTTCAAGAAGTGAAGCCAACCATATCCCTTGAATGGAGGTATAAACAGGCAAGCCAACTCTGGACTAGTAAGGAAAGCATGGATTTAGCCAGTGAATACTGTGATATTAAGTCTGAAGGGAGATCAATACAATAAAGAGAGTGAATGTAAGAAAGAGTAAAAAAAAAAAAAAAACCACACCAGCAAGGAAGTGCATTTGTGAAAAGGTGGCTCCTACACTTGTAACCAAGGGGTTTCAAACATTCAAAACTGGAAAGCAAACTGGGGTGACTGAAAATTTAATGTTGTGAAAGCGCAGGTTTATATCTATGGGAGAGAAGGTAAAACAGATCATCTGGCATCAATGTGCAGTGTCTCATACTAAACCAGAAAATGACCCCCAAGAACCATGAAATCAAGAAAATGTTAGTTTGTGTCCATTTACTGTCAACCTTTTCACTTGAAAATGGCCCAGCACACCAGGGCAATGAAGACCAGTGGGTCTGTGCTGTGAACACCTGCTTTCCAAATCTGCCCAGACAATGTGCTCACATTAGCCTGGGTGAATACACACAAAAAAAGGCACCCACCACAAAGGTTTCAAACCGGCTCTCTCTAGGTACAAAAATAAAAAAAGGCATAAAAGGCATTGCCTGTATGTTCTTTATGTTACATGTGATACTTCAATTAGCATCTCTTGCTTCATCTTATTCAACTCCAACACCTTTTCTACACCACAAAGAGTAACTGGCCATTTAATTATACCATCCTATAGAAAAGATCCACATAAACACCATAACAGGCAATAAACTTTAAACCTAATCCAACCATGACTCAATCCAGTCTCTAAGGCTAATAAAATGGAGAGAAATGTCAAAACTGCATTGATTTAACTTGCCGCTGGCCAAGCCTCCATGATCATACAGATACCTAATCTTTCAGGCGAGAACAGAAGTTCCATCTGAACCAGAATTTCATCTAGCTTCACTGAACAATGAGAACTTCATAAGAACATGACAGTGAGCATTTTGAAGTAGAAATGCTAATGTTTGCTATGAGAAGTCTTATAATCCAACAGTTTATAGGACAATATTGATCCCTCAGAGAACACCTAAACAGGCATGCTTTTGGAAGCCCTGAAACCTAAGTGTCCCTAAAAATAACTGCTTTCTGTTGTCCAAAGGCTAAGGGCAGATTTCAGAACCTGCTGGCTCTAACTCAGTGTTAATGCAATCCAGCACAACATCCCAACCTCTCATTATCAGTATGACCCACGTGCTAAGAATCAGCTTGCCCCACAAAGCAAACAGCTTTACAGTATGATAGGTTCCAAATTAAATGTTGACTGCTTTGAATGAGTTTGATTGGCCTAATGAACACAGTATAACTCAAAAGGGCTGAAAGATTTTAGTTCTTCAGTGAACCAAGGACTCAGGACTAAAGAATTTCAACAAATCAAAACTATACTGTAAGACAGTGAGATTTCAGATACTCCTAGAAACAAGCTGGAAATTACTACCTCAAATCTATAGCCCAGGGTAATCAGCAGGTCCTCTGTAGGAAACAACTATTCAAATCACAGATGTAAAGGAGAAAAAGTTTCCCAGCCAATGACTGTATTATCTGGATCTAAACTTTAAACATTTCACAAAGGGGAATTTCCCCTGATTCCACCAGCACCTGCCCTAAGACTCTGCAGATGCTGCAGACAAAGCTGTTTATACACAGCAGTACAAATGAGCTATCCTGTCATGCACAGTCACATAGCACACATCACAAACACATAAATAAAGGGTTATGTAAGGAACCACTAAAAGCCAGAACAATCACTAATTCCAAATTTAAAGATTAAAAAAGACCTATCAGAGTCCATCACATACACCCACCATAAAGGGTCACTGAAACATGACATTTCTCACAGAGGGGTATTTAATATTCTATTTCACACAGCAAAACATGTCTCAGCTGATGTGGACTTGTGAGTAAAGCCTTCTGTAACTCTCTCCTCACACTCAAAAGACATAACTCACACTAGAGAACTCTTCTCCCATGCCCATGTTTAACATTTCCTTAATATCATCCATCGATTCACAGATTACACCCTACTGTGCAGAGTTGCAAATACTGAATTGCTAAAGCCATTGCTGTGCCAGAGTTCGATTCCCAAATCATCTGGTGTTTTGTACTTCCATGCCCCATATACAAAAAGGAAACAACTCTGCACCAACTGGGACACAGTAGTGACTGAGGGACTCCATCATGAAGGAGCCTTGAATACACATAAAACCATTCTTTCTAACTTCAGTATTGTGGTACCTCCATAAAGATGCAAAGTGAGGAATAAAGATACTAAAAGTCATCTTTTCTTCTTCTGACCCAGGAAACTACCTTATCTGTGGAAAGGTGATGGAACAAAGTGTTCTAGATGGTATCTCTATCTCTAATACAGAAGAGAATAAAGTTACTGGCAATGTTCAGCATGGATTCATCAAGGGAAATCATACTTTACCAATCTGATGGCTTTTTTTTTTGATGGCATATCTGTCTGGGTAAATGAGGGAATAGCAGTGAATGTTGTCTGTCTTGTCTTTAGTAAGGGCTTTGACACAGCATCCGCATGAGGAAAGTCAAGAAGTGTGGGTTGGATGACTATACAGTGGGATGGATTAAGAGGAGGTTGAGTGATAGAACTCAGAGGGCCGTAATCAGCAGTGCAGGGTCAAGCTGGAGCCCTGCACCCAGCAGTGATCCCTTTTGAGGTTATCAAGTCAGCCACTAACTACCAAGGCTGTCACTAAACAATGGCCTTGAGCCTATCTGCATGACTTTTAAACACATCCAGGGATGGTGATTCAACCCCCTCCCTGAGCAGCCTGTTCCAAGGCCTGATGACTTGGAGAAAAATTCTGGAGTGGTTAATCCTGAGCTCACTCACAAAGAAACATAATGAATAAATGCAATGTGATCGAAGGTCATAGTAATAACTAAGTATTTTGTGTTGTTAATAAATGTAAAACAGACATTATAACACAAGCACAGATTAATGCTAACCCATCCTTAATCTCTTTCATAGATCTAGCTGAAGTATTTCAGCCTCTGCTTGATTATTTTTTTCAGTGGGACTCCCACAAATGCTGTCCACTAACATCACCTCCTGGTCTGCTGTTCAAGGACCATATGCAAGGTGGGCGCACAGCTGAGCAGTGACAGCAGCACGAGCAGACCCTGGCACCAGCTGAGATGCTGACTCATTCCACAACCCTGGCCAGATCCATTTAGTGGGTCAAACTGTTTGTCAGCTGAAAGCAGATCTGCACCAAGAGACATCCTCTGACTGAAAGTCACTCTCCTGGGCAGACTGTCACGGGCTTACCAGCAGGACAGCAAGAGGGACAGCCCAAGAGCCACATCCTTTCGGTCTGCCCTGCCAAACAGCCTGAAACGTGAAGGACTCCACTATCAAATGTTCTCCCACCCCTCTCCCAAACTACCTGAAAAGGAAAAAAGAAAACCAAACCAGAAACCATTCCATCATTAACTTCTTATCACACACTAGCTGTTATACCTGTGCTCCCATCCTAGTGTGGCAAAAGGCAGCTTTTAACTACACATGCACCTCAGGGCTCATGGTGATTAACTCCACTTCCCAATAAGCCACAAGCTCTGGATCAGCAATAAGAATTAGCAGGTCCAGAGGCTGGTAAATCAGACAAGACCCACCAAACACACAGGTTTTGGAATAGGGGGTGAGTTAAGGAAGGAAGAATGGGCGTGACACAGAGAGGATATACACCAGCATCAAAATCCAGTACAGATCATGTTCAATCTTAACAGACAGACCTGGAAGGACAGGATACTGCAATAGCCCCTAAGAGTTCTGCTTTGCTGCTATAGCCAAGCACAGGAAATTCAGGGTCTGCATGTACACCAAAACAACTGTATGGGCACAACTGGTTTACTCCTGGGCAGGGAGAGTCAGCCAAAACTGCTGCTAACAGAGTACTTTGGGAACAGGTCATTTATTTAGATGCCTGGATAAACTTTCCTGTGCTAGCTAAACACAGATCTGTCTTTCCATACACAAAAAAACCCCAAACCACTCATGAAAAAAGGAAAAAAACTCCAGAGAATCTCACGTGCAAGTATCAGGAGCTGGACAGCAATCTGCAGACCTATCAGTCTCAAAAGCAGTGACAACAGAACTCTTTAGCCACTGTTATAAATCACTGAGCAGGACACATACTAAGCCATTATGCATAAGGAGAGCTTGAAAGCTCTCAAAGCATCTGCCTGGCTCACAGGTTTGTGTACCAAGACAGGCCAATGTTTAAGAATTCCAGATGAAGCATACTACTAGGACATAGTGGCTTGCGGTTGTTTGGGTTTTTTTTCCCTTTTCTAAAAGTATTTGCAGCACAACAGACAGATGAGAGAGCAAACAAGTTGTTCTTTAGGTGAATCCAAAAATTATGCAAGACAGGGTGAGAGATACAGCGTAAGTCCAAAGGCTTGCGAATCAACACCTAAGCAATCCCAGAAAGAATGAGAAAACTAATCTTACCTTTAAAGTTGCCAATGAACAAGCCAGGCAGGATCTGTAAGAAAGAAATACAGTATCAAATATATATCTTGCGGATGGAAGATACTACTTTAACAGACTAATGTCTAATGCAGTGTAAAGCAGTGTAAAATGTGCTGACAACATTTTGTGCCTCTCTGCACTCTTCTCAAGCTCCATAGCTCTAGGTACATCACATCTGAGAACTCTGTTGACAGCCAAGGGCTGCTTATCATGGGCCTGTCACATAATTGAGGCTCTTCAAGGAGAGCAAAAGTAGTTTACAAATATGAAATGGACCTTGAAACACACTCCTTTCATTTAACTAATGTGAAACTTCATACAGAAAAGATGATTTGCCTAAAGTTGCTAAGCACAACGGACAAACCATTGCAAAATAACATCCTAGAGGTCTTCTGATGTGTAAAGCCAGCACTACAGGGCATTTTGGTCAAGGAAAACCACACAGAAAGCTGTGTGAACTGATGAATGGCCTTCAGTTGCATGTTTCTCTCCCAAATATGCCCACTCACCCCAACACTCCAGGGGCCTCAATCACAGGACTTTAACTGGGGAGTGCCAAGGTCAGCCTGAAGAGCAGCCCATGCCATCTGAGAACACGTGCGTGCACGTATACAGAAAGGCAGGTGACACTGCAAGTCTACCCCTCCCACCTTCTTGGAACCTTTCCAACTTAGAAACAGCAATAAGGATGTGAAAAAAACCCAGGCATATCAAACACATCCTTTCTGGCCAAGAATTTAATACTCTGCCACCTCAAGTCTCTGACCCACACCCTCATCCTTTGAAGAGGCCAGAACTATGACTGTGAGGCTTTTTCCCCCACCAATGCATGAAAAGCATATCACCAACTCAGGTATGTCAGCACTGACTTCCTAAAGCCTTAGCAACACTCAAGTGTCGCCACAACAGCAGCAACAGCCTGTCCCATACAATTATTTAAAGGGAAAGCTCCACCCATTCTGCTCGGACCAGCAGTGTGAAGTTCAGAATGTCATGAAGTACTTTTCACTGGGGATTATGCACCTGCCACCGCTTCCCTGCTGCTTGCCCGCTGAAAGATGACCCAGCTTACCATGCAAAGGTTGGCAGGCCAGCAAAAGGACCTGTAAAGTAGCTTCTGATCTGTCTTAACCCCAAGGCTTTCCTTTGATAAGAACACCATGCTGTTATTTATCTAGCCCTGCAGAAACAGGACTGCAGCACTTCTCACATTCCCTGCAGCTTAGGTTTGTGCAAACATTCCTCCCTCTCAGCTTCACTGGGTGATGTCTCTCTCCCTGCTCTGACACTCGCTACACCTATGGAAATCAATTCTGCCACCAGTGTTAAAAGACCACTTTCCTGGGACCACTGCTGTACCCTGAAAGTCTGAGAAACAAAGCGCTGCAGGAAACACAGGCCAGACAGGAACAGTGCTCTTCAGCCTGGTACAAACAGGCTCCTGGACATTTTGCACAGAGAGGCTCTGACAGCTGCCAGTTCTTCACCTCTTCATTTTTCATTTGTATAAATTCAACTTCCAAACAAAAGGCAGCAAAAAAACCCCCAAACTTGTGGTGTCCAATGCAAAGAAAACATGCACAGAAAATAACTCTTACAGCATTCTGCTGTCCCTGCACACACAAGAATCAAAATGTCAGTCATTAAGGCGGAAGAGAACTTCAAGATCACCAAGTCCAATCATCAACACAGCTCCACCCTGCTGACTAAACTCAGTTCCCCAGGACCACATCTACCAGTTTTTGAATGCCTCCAGGTATAATTATTCCACCTCCTCCTGTTGCAACTCCTAACCACTCTTGTTAGGGAAGACATATTTTCTGATGTCCAATCTAAACCTCCCCTGGCACAACTTGATGCCGTTTCCTCTTGTTCTATCACTAGTGACTTGGGAGAAGAGAAGAGACTGACCCCCCTTCCTCTCTGCACTCTACTTTCAGGTAGCTGTAAAGAGCAAGGAGGTCTCCCCTCACCCTTCTTTTGTCCAGGCTAAACAAACTCAGTTCCCTCAACTTTTCCTAATTCTGGAGGCTAGTTAATTATTATTACATATGTTAAGCATACTTGATGACTCTGCTAAGAAGTGCAGTTCAAAGGCCACCAGCCTGGACTATGAATCAGAAGTCAATCAATGCTTCGGACAGAAAAGTATTCTACCCACTGCTATGGGCAAAACCCAACCAATCCCAAACCATGCTCTCAAGCAAAAGCGAGCCAAGTTATGAATTTCACTAACCTGATCACCCCACCTAACTCTCTCAATTTAAGGTTAAAAAAGAAAAATAAAAAGCCCTTCTGGTATTTCAAATCCCTGTGTGACAACACATTTGCAGCACAAATCTCTAATCAAACCATCACTGCTGCACCCTATAGCATTTTAGCTTCCAGGACATGACTTTTGCATCTAGTACACACTCTCAAGAGATGCTAAAAGCCTACATTCCAGTCACTGTTATTAAGGTTAGACATTATAAATTAAAGATGCCAAGAAACGCTGAGGGGACACAAAAATCAGGCTTCTTATATCGCTGATGGCAAAGGAGGAAAAATCCAGAAGTCTGCATCTGCTTCATGATGCACAAATGCAATCTTGTAAACTAGATAGGAAATTAGGACACTGTGCAACCCAGGACAGATGTTACCCCTGTTGTCCTAGTCATTCTAGAAGCAAGAAACATTACTATGGGTGAAAGCTACCTGGAAAGAAGTGAATCTTCATGCTGTGCTAACTAATACATTGGCACTAGACTACGGCTGGGAACTCTCAGCTGTGTCATCTCACACTGCCCTCAGTAACTGCAAATCCAAGCTGTGCAAAACGAAGGCCAATGGCTGCAAGGGGTGTGTGAGAGAGAAGGGGTGGGAGTCAGAAGAGAATAAAAATAAGGTGGTTGTTTTTGTGAACTTCTAAACCACTGCTTTATGAATAGCAGCCTCTTCATATCATTCAGAAGATTTGAGAAAATGACCATGGGCTAAATAACAGATGTAGAAGAGTGCACAAACAAGGAATGAGGACACCAACACCTGTTTTCATTCTACCTCACCTGAGAACAGCTCATGTTCTCCACTTTGCACAAAGGCAGAGCCCTGTAATGGACAATAGTTGCTTCAGTTGCTTCTCATTAGTCAACTAGGAAAATGGACATCTCTGGCAATTAGCTTTAAGAGTTGCTTTACTATAGAGACATGGGAATACAATAAACCACCTAACTGCTTACCCAATGCCACTTCAAGATGAACTAATACTGATGGGCAAGTTCATTGGGCTTTTTGCAGACAGGCACTGCATAAAAGTGAGACAAGGCCACCTTGTCCAGAAGCGCAGAACAGCAGCAGTAGGATCAGAGAGAAATTCCGTGCTGACATGAATGCTGGCTTCCATAGAACAGGCTGCATCAGCTCTGTCCACACTGACTGCTGGCTCTTATGAATCAGCTCCTGTGGCAAACAGGGCTTATCTGTCCTTTTTGTAGAGGTAACACTCAACTTGCACCTTCAGAAGAGTCTGCACAGTAACGACAGTTAACTGCAATAGGATGAACAAGAACTATAACTCAGGAAAAGCCTTCACTAAGCATATCCTGTTCACAGATAATCAAATCTAAGTACTACAATCTCTTGTCACCATCTCAGCTGCTAGACTGCAGCTCCTGGAAAAACTCTGTGCCATTTTCAACCGGCTTCAACTTTGAGTACAAGTCAAAGTCAGCCATTAAGACAAATTAAGCCGATTTCCTAAGTTAGGCCCCATTATTCATCCTGTACTTAAAAGATGTAAAGAAGCAAAGCCCCAAAAACTAATGGTATCTAAGCCAATGCACACTCCCTAGCCAATTCTCCTTCTTAAAACACAGTAGTAAAGCTATGTATAAGCAAATGTATAAGCAAATCCTTTCAGTTTANAAGGCTCAGCACCCAAGACCAGTAACAGCAGCTGTATCAGTCTCTGGAGCTTTTCCTTACTATACCCATTACAGGTCACCACTAATCCTCTTGCCCTGGCATCGGTACAGAGAGATTCCCTAAATGAACTAATTAACCACCATTGGATACGNCTCCACTCAAGAATACCAGGCCTCCAGCACAAGAGCAGCACAAATGGCCACGTAAAGTCAAGCGCAAAGGCTATTTGTANTTGTTTTCTTCTCCCGTCTGCATATTACTCCATCACAAAAAAGGGAGGAAAAAAAGACACTTCAGCTGGAAACTAAGACAATTTGTATTGTTAGACTACGCTGAATCCAGCAAACACCCCCCCCCCCAAAGACAATGCTGATGACCCTACACCCTGCTGACTCACAGGATCAAAGAGAAGAAATTATCCAGGGGCACATTCTGAAGGTGGCAAGTACCAGACCTACACATGGAATCCCTACAAAAATAAACCCTGATAGCCAGTACCTAACATGGTTGCAGCCTCCTTAAAGGAGCCAGTTCCTCCCAAACTTCTGAACATTTCATCCTCTTGGATACAGGACAAAACCCAAATCAGCACTGCAGTTATCTGGAGATATCCATTTAGTAAGTGTCACTGCAACACTAACAGAGTTAAAAGACATACGGACTGCCAGTTCTGACCCACATGGTACTACAGCAAAGTGCAATGCAGACAGAGCGGTGAGCTTCAGCTTGTTCTATTTGCCCCCAAAAACAGCAACTTTAGCATCCTGTATCCTGTCTAAATGTTTTGACAATTTCAAACATTTCCAAAAAATACTAAGAGCACACCAAAAATCTAGCGTAAGTCTCTTCAGCTGGGCACCTAACTGGCCACATGTACAAGGTACCTCCAAGTGACTGCGTATCACAGCGTAATCCTCAGACTTTTAAACCAGAGATGGAGAGGTGTCTCAAGGGACGCTCCCCCCCACATACCCGCTAACTCGGCTGGACTAAGCAGACAGATTTTTCTTGTGTCTCAAGCTTCAATGTCAGTGTCGGGATGGGAAGGCTTCAACCTCTCAGGCAGCACACTGTGCACTCTAGACACCTTTCCCAACTTCCAGGGGCAGGGACAGTAGATCTGGACAGCTTGTGAGCAGCTATTTCTAGCTTTTCTCCGGTTTGTCGGAGGCCATGCTCACAACAAAGCTACTCCCAGAGCACTCAAAGCAGGATGTCAGAAGAGATGACTCAACCCCTGCTCCTCACCGTCACCGATATATAAAGGCTGTTACCACCGCACTTTCAAACCCGGGTTTACAACAGAGGTGGAGATACTGAGAAAAATCACAGTTGTCCCTCTATAACCACCGCAACGTGCCAGGGGAATCGCAATGAGCTCCCGCTGCCACAACAACCCCCCTCACAGAGCAGATCCGCCTGCCCGCCCCGCTGCGGTGCCGCTAGGGCTGGGCACCTTCCTGCCCTGCGAAACCGGGGCTGCTCCTCAACCACAGCTCCGGGGGGCTCCATTCAGCGGCGCCGCCCCGGCCCAAGGAGCGATGGCGGGGTGAAAGGCCTCATCCCATGGGAGCAGCCTCGTCACGGAACACCTGCGAGGAGGGGTCCAAGCCCAGCCCCAGCACTGAGACCGCCTGGAGATCCAGGGGCAGGGCAGGGCAGGGCGGCCTTCAGCCCCCACGGGATCGCCGCGGCTGGGAGGGGAAGCCCGGCAAACTGCACCTAGACCAGTACTTCCCGCCTGCTTTCCGCCTCCTCCTGCCCGTGCGGCTGCGAGAGAGCGGCGCGGCTCCGGGCTCCTTCCCCCCCTGTGCCAGGACGGGGGACTCCCGGGCTGTAGGACGCGCCTCACCTACCCTACCCTTTGTTCTTGCGGCGGGGGGGCCAAGAGGGGCCCC
>VZRI01004774.1:0-27731 GCA_013397515.1 Upupa epops
CCCTTCTCCAGGCTGAACAACCTAACTCTTGTAGCTTGTTTTCATAGGAGAGATGCTTTTGAGCCCTGATCAACTAATCAACTTCACGGCCTTCCTCTGGAGTTGCTATAAGAGATCCTGAGAGTGGAGTAGATGATCACCTCCCTCAAGCTGCTGGTCACCATTCTTTTCATGAAGCCCAGATTACAGTTGGCTTCCTGAGCTGCAAGTGTACACTGGGGGGTCATGTAGAGCTTCTTATCAACCAACATTCCCAATTTCTTCTTTTCAGGTTTATTCCCAATCCATTCTCCATCTACTCTGTATTTTGGCTTAAGATTGCCTTGATCCATGCATAGGACTTTGTATTTTGCATTGTTAAACTCCCAGATGTTGGTGAGGCCCACTTCTCAAGCCTGTCAAGGTCTCTCTGGGTGGTGTTTCTTCTTCCCAGTGTGTTGACCAAAACACACAGCTTGGCCTTGTCAGCAAACTTGTCCGTGTCACTGACAAAGATATTAAACAGCACCAGTCCTGAACACAACCCCTGAGGAATGACACTTGTCAATTCTCCACTTGAACATCAGGCTGTTGGCAGCAACCCTTTGAATGTGATTATTCAGCCCATTACTTATCCATTGTCAAATCCATGTCTCTCCAATTTAGAGACATGGCTGTCATGCAGCAGTGCCGAACGCCTTGCACAAGTCCAGGTAGATGGTTTCCGTTGCTCTTTCCTTACCTAACAACACCGTAACCCCGTCACAGACCACCAAATTTGTCAGGCATGGTTTGTCCTTAGTGAAGCCATGCTGCTATCACCCACTGCCTTCGCATTTCCATGTGCCTTAGCACAGTTGCCAGGAGGTTCTATTCTGTGATCTTAACTAAAGCATTAACAATATTAGTGTATATCTGTGTCAGGCACTTGAGCTGTTTCCATGATTAGTTTTTGTTTCCACAATTGTTTTGGCTGATAGATGAGGTCAGGTGCATCGTGTTTCCTTTGCACTTGAAATTTCAGTATAACAAATTCTGGGTAAATAGAGTAAATTTGTTGTCTGTAAGATCTTTTAAAATAGTTGTCTAACTGATAACAGAGAACAACCTGAAATGCGTTTCCAAGTAATCTAAATGCTATAGCAGCAACACGGTGCCCTTCACTAAGAGTAATTTAATACTACTACTACTTGAGCTGAAAAAAACAAGCACTTCAGATCAGCAAACTCGTACAAAGTAGTACTTGCATTCACTTTAGCAGCCCTCATTTCTCCCTGTAAAACTCGCTTCAAATCTGAGTGTTACTAGTTTGGATAATGCTGCAAAACAAGCACATTCAGCTTCTAATGAACACGTGTTGGGCAGCTGTTCCCTGAAACTGGCTGGAGAGTAGCTCTGAGGACAGGGACATGGGGGTGCTTGTGGATGAAAAGTTCAACATGAGCCAGCAGTGTGCACTTGTGGCCCAGAAGGCAAACTGGATCCTGGGCTGCACCAGGAGAAGCGTGGCCAGCAGGTCGAGGGAGGTGATTCTCCCCCTCTACTCCACTCTGGTGAGACCTAACCTGGAGTACTGCATCCAGTTCTGGAGCTCCTATTACAAGAAGGTTGTGGACATGCTGGAGCGAGTCCAGAGAAGGGCCACGAGGATGATCAGAGGGCTGAAGCATCTGTCCTATGAGGCCAGACAGAGAGTTGGGGCTGTTCAGTCTGGAGAAGAGGAGGCTCCAAGGTGACCTTATTGTGGCCTCCAGTGTCTGAAGTGGNAGGGCTTGCTACAGATCTATTTTTTTGAACCAGCAACTATGCACCAGGCAGGATACCTTCATAGGATCACAGTGATAGAATGGATTGTGTTGGAAGGGATCTTAAACATCACCTTGGTCCAAATCCCATGCCATGGGCAGGGACACCTTCCACTAGACTAAGTGCTCAATGTCTCATTCATCCTGATTCTATAACTTCTTCCCAGTGAGGGTGATGGGGCACTGCAGGAGGCTGCCTGGGGGTCTGTGGAGTCTCCTTTTCTGGAGACAGTTGAAGCCCACCTGGACCTGGTCTGGGTGATCCTGCTGTGGCAGGGGGATTGGACTGGATGATCCCTCCAGGTCACTTCCAGTCCGTAATGTTCTATTCTGTGACTTTGTCTAGGTGATCCTGCTGTGGCAGGGGGATTGGACTAGATGATCTTTTGAGGTCCCTTCCGATCCCTGATGATTCTGTGATTCTGATTGTATGTAACTCTCCCTCACCTGTGTTGTGCCAGAGCATACAGTCTAGTGAGGTTTCTCAGGGACTGGAGGGCTCACCCAGAACAGCAGAACCCTTTCTGCCACCTTCCAGACCCCATCCCTGTGCAACAGGTGGAGCTAGGAAACCAGCACTACAAGCAGTAGCCTCAGCATTGGGAAACAGTGCCTCCATTAGCAAGACCAGCTGACTTGCTAGCTGGCATGACTCTTAACTAGAAGACACAGCAGATGAGAAATCTGTGGCAAACTTACACCGACATTGCTAACTCTTTTTCTTTTCTTTTTTTGTTTTTATTTTTTAGACTGCTGAACATTGAACAGGAAATGACAAAGTTTGCAGCTTACTATGCAGGAATTGGTTGCGCTGTGCTTGTGTTAGGATACCTCCAAGTCAGTATTTTGAATTAAAATGCTAATTTGAATGAAAATCTTAACTGACTACAAAATCATGTTTATAATAATGATATTTATTTGAACTGCTTAGTCGGCGGCCCAGGTGAGCAGAGCAGATGTTTTCCATTCTCACTCCATCAGCTGAAATAGGTTATCTGTGGTCATCAGGAGACCTCCTGGATTTGTGCATGCATTCCTTTGCACCAGCTNTGTATGTAACTCTCCCTCACCTGTGTTGTGCCAGAGCATACAGTCTAGTGAGGTTTCTCAGGGACTGGAGGGCTCACCCAGAACAGCAGAACCCTTTCTGCCACCTTCCAGACCCCATCCCTGTGCAACAGGTGGAGCTAGGAAACCAGCACTACAAGCAGTAGCCTCAGCATTGGGAAACAGTGCCTCCATTAGCAAGACCAGCTGACTTGCTAGCTGGCGTGACTCTTAACTAGAAGACACAGCAGATGAGAAATCTGTGGCAAACTTACACCGACATTGCTAACTCTTTTTCTTTTCTTTTTTTGTTTTTATTTTTTAGACTGCTGAACATTGAACAGGAAATGACAAAGTTTGCAGCTTACTACGCAGGAATTGGTTGTGCTGTGCTTGTGTTAGGATACCTCCAAGTCAGTATTTTGAATTAAAATGCTAATTTGAATGAAAATCTTAACTGACTACAAAATCATGTTTATAATAATGATATTTATTTGAACTGCTTAGTCAGCGGCCCAGGTGAGCAGAGCAGATGTTTTCCATTCTCACTCCATCAGCTGAAATAGGTTATCTGTGGTCATCAGGAGACCTCCTGGATTTGTGCATGCATTCCTTTGCACCAGCTTTACCAAGTGAGGTGAATTAGAGCTACTCTTTTCACACCAGAAGAAATGCATGCTTGGGTGTTGTTGCTACGGAATACCCGTGCCCTCCCAGAATAACAGCTGAAGTGCATGCAGATGCCCCAGGAGGCAGCTCAGCTGTGTGGTGGCCAGTTTCTATTATGGAAATTTCATTTGTATGGCATTCGTGTAACGCCACAAGTAACTGAACGTGCTTCTCCTCTCAGCCTATTGGAACTGAGACGAGAGCCTGATCCAGAGGCTTTGCAAAGTTGTTGGAATAGATCAAAGATACTGACCTTTTATATCCAAGGCATAAACCAATTACCATATCTGTGTAGCTAGAATGGTTCTTACCTGAATAGCACTAAAATAGTAGTAAAATCTATAGCCAGATTGCTCTTTCCCATTTGTTGGGAGTAGAAAACTTTATCAGCCACGTTATGCTCTTCCCAGATCTGCTTTTGGGTGATGGCTGCAGCTCGTCAGATACAGAAAATCAGGAAAGCTTATTTCAGGAAAGTCATGCGAATGAATATAGGCTGGTTTGACTGTACATCTGTAGGAGAACTGAACACCCGAATTTCTGAGTAAGTAATCTAGAAACACATCTGGTATGGAGAATATTTTCTGCTTTCTTCCAAACACTACAGAGAGCAAATAACTAGGCATTTGACAAACACCTAATGCAAAACACAGTGCTGGTCCTGTGTGCAGGGGTCAGGTGAATTTCACCCCCATCTTTGATCTTAATCCCATAATTGTTTAGCCACGATTACTTTGCTTTTGTGACTTATTTTCCAGTAATATATGGGGGGAAGGTGGAGCAGGTTTCGGGGTGGGGAAGGGGTTTTGCCATTTTGTCCTTCCTTCCCTTCTCCTGTGCCCAGTCGTTTCAGAGTGACTGCCACTGCATACTCCCCTGAGGCTGCAGACAAGGGTCTGAAATCTATCTCACTTTCTAGAAAGGAAAATAAAAGGGCTGTACTTTGCTTTTATTGGCTTTTAAAAGAGTGTGGCTTGCTTAGTCTTCTGCTAAAGTAGGTACAAACACCTTTAAAAAGAGACCCAAAGAAGATGGAGAAAACTTCTTACCTAGGTAAACATTTAGAGAAAAGTGGAGTTGAATACTTGCTCCTTTTATTAGTGCTTCCTATTTACAGGCAGCTGTGAGGTGAGTATGATGACTATAGGTGCTGTGCTTGTACGGTAGTAATCACATTTGCAGAAGATTTTCTGTAGTTGAAGGGGATCTAATTTGCTTTTGCTCATTGCCCAATGGTATATATCACTTTATGTTGTGTCCTTTTTATGAAGAGCAAATGCCAAACTTAAGTGACTGTGAAGAATTTCTTTGGCTAATGTAAGGAACTGAGCATTTGTCCAATAAATAACACTTAGTTCCCTGGTTTTTTGAACAGTATAGTCCTGCACCTACAGAAAGCTTCCTGACTACAACATGTTCTTTAACTCAGCATTCTTACATTTGCAATAGAAGACTGTAATTTTACTCAGTGAACCATGTTTGCCCTTTAAACCTCAGTGCTGCTTGCTGCTATTAATTCCAGGAATTCCCAGTGCTTCTAATCTCAGGGGTGAGGTAGTAGCCAAAAGTGGCAAGAAGTATAATGACTGTTTTGCTATAAGACAGTTTTTTCCTTTGCTGAGAACAAATGAACTCTCTGGCTGCTTAGGGGTCACTAACTGCTGATGCTAACCTCTGCACCACTGTCCTCCATGTGATAGAGCTGTAACGTTTTCCCACTGCCCCCACTGGTACAGTATCCTTCCTCTGTTTCTCCACTCTCTCATTTAGAGATCAAACTACCTGGTACATTCTCAGTGTCCGATGGTGTGAGGAATACCACACCAGCTATCAGTTAGAGGCATCCATGTGGGACGTCTCTGCTGCTTCTCCAGCTGTAGCACAGCAGTAAGAACCGACTACTGAATGAGTTTGTTGCTAAGAGAATTTTCCTGGGAAAAGACAGTATCTATTCTGCAGTGGTCATGTGTAAAAGCCTTCTGATATTGCAAAGGCACCAGGATATCTCACTGAAGGCCATAGCCTGTGGAAGGTGTGATGGTGGAAAGAATGGGGTTGAGGAAAGGCCCTCTTGAATGGAAAGCAGACAACCCAAAAGTGGCAAAGGCTGGCAACACAAATGAAGGATATGCTCACCAGTGTCCTGCTGGCTTTTGTGGTTTGTTTTTTTCAGTGATGTTAACAAAATTAATGAGGCTATTGCTGATCAAGTAGCAATCTTCGTCCAGCGCTTAACCACCTTTGTGTGTGGATTCCTACTGGGATTTGTCAGTGGTTGGAAATTGACCTTGGTTATCATTGCAGTGAGCCCTCTGCTTGGGGTTGGAGCGGCTATCTATGGCTTGGTAAGTAAACTGTAAGAGGTTCCTGTAGGGGTGTGATGAGCAAGGAAGGTTATGCCATAGAGTAGGGAGGACTGGTGGAAAAGAAAGCTGTTGCCTGTTTAAAGTCATCCTGAAGTTTTCCTCTCATATTTATGTGGAACTTCCTATGTTCCAGCTGACACCCATTGCCCCTTGTCCTGTCACTGGATGACAGTGAGCAGAGCCTGGCTCCTTCCTCCTGACACACACCCTTTCCATATTTGTAAACATTACTGAGGTCACCTCTCAGTCTCCTTTTTTCCAAGCTAAAGAGGCCCAACTCCTTCAGCCTTTCCTCATAAGGCAGATGTTCCACTTCCTTCATCATCTTTTTGGCTCTGTGCTGCTTTCTCTCAAGCAGTTCTGTCTTGAACTGAGGGGTCCAAATGTGGTCTCACTAGGGCAGAGTAGCAATCTAACCACACCCCTTCTAATCCACCCCAGGATGCCACTGGTCTTGGCCACAAGACCACATTGCTGGCTCATAGTCATCCTGCTGTCCACTAGGACTCCCAGGTCCCTTTCTCCTACACTGCTCTCCAACAGGTCAGTCCCCAACCTATACTGGTCCCTCTACCTTCTCTATATACTCTGTCATCAGAGCACGCGTCTCATTCAGCAGTGGGTCTGCATTGCTCCTACTGTTAGTTTTATCTGCAGTGTACTTGAAGAAGTCTTTTCTGTTGTCCTTGACCTCTCTTGCAAGTTTAATTCCAAAGAGGCCTTGGCTTTCCTAGTTGCATCCCTACATCCTGTGACTGGAGTCTTACAATCATCCCAGGTGGCCATCCCCTCCTTCCATGACCTTATAGACTTCCTTCTTCCTCTTGAATTTGCCCAGCAGGCATTGCCTCACATGATAGGCTGCTTAAGCCCAGTTAGTAGGTTCTATGAGCTGCTCTGTCTTGCTACCTAGAGGAGAGCTGTTGACCAAGCAGTAACTGTTCTGCAAAACACATGCCACAGTGGCATATGCCCTAATACTAGAAGAAAGGAATCTTTGAGTGTGCAGCATGACTAAGAAAAGCTTGGAACATACAGAGGAGTCAGTACCCCTGTCCTTGTCTGCACCTACAGTTCAGGNCAGGTTCTATGGGCTTCCTGTCTTGCTACCTAGAGCTGTTGACTAAGCAGTAACTGTTCTGCAAAACACATGCCACAGTGGCATATGCCCTAATACTAGAAGAAAGGAATCTTTGAGTGTGCAGCATGACTAAGAAAAGCTTGGAACATACAGAGGAGTCAGTACCCCTGTCCTTGTCTGCACCTACAGTTCAGGTATAACCAGCACTTCCTCCACTTTTGTAGGCTGTGGCGAGACTAACTGGCCGAGAATTAAAGGCTTATGCAAAAGCTGGAGCAGTGGCTGATGAAGTGCTCTCATCTATCAGAACAGTAGCTGCTTTTGGTGGGGAGAAGAAAGAAGTTGAAAGGTTGGTTTGAACAAATTATAAGGTCTCTTACCTATTTCAAGTCGGAATAGAATGCTGTAATGCCCTTCAGAGTCACGGCAGTTAGTCTCTCAATTCTACAACAGTGACCATGTGTTAGCATTGAGAATGATATGAATGCATTGCAGAAGTTCCAGTTTCAGCTAACATTACATAAGCAAAACCAGTTTAACTATTTAGTCAATCAGTAAACTAAAACATCAGCAATAATATCTGCTAGCACTAACATCTCCTTCTGCTGGTACAAATGTACTGCCAAATTTTCTCCTAAACTTTGTCTGATATATCACTTTTGCAGCATACTTGAAAACTTTGGGTATTTTCAAGCTATGAGAACTAGTTCCAGCAAGACACAATGATTTGATGACATTAAGCTGCAGATTTATCTTAAATTCATTTAAAACCTATCGTGGCTGTAGGATGTGCTCTGAAGCATGGACCGTATTCTCCAGTCCTGTGCCAGTCTGCTACAACCCCAAGCCCTGTGGTGAGGTGTCTGCAGTGGTGTGTTCTTTCTTATGATTATTACACTCTGCAAGGATTTAACGTTCTGACTACCCATTGCATCACTTCAGAATCTGTAGTAACAAACCTATGCGGACTCAAGTAACTAGCAGTCAGTCACTAAAGATGCTTCATTTATTGGTCTTTGTTTTGAGTTTTCTATGACATTCATGGTGTCCTCATTTATTTTTCTCTCTTCTGATAGATATGATAAGAATCTGGTGTTTGCTCAGCACTGGGGAATTCGAAAAGGAGTAATAATGGGATTATTCACTGGTTACATGTGGCTTATCATTTTCCTGTGCTATGCATTAGCCTTCTGGTATGGCTCTAAACTTGTCCTTGAAGAAGAAGAGTATTCGCCTGGCACTCTTCTGCAGGTACATGTTTTAGCTTAATGCCTCTTTCCTGGACTATTTCTTCAAACAAAGTGTTCTTATATCAGAGGAGCAACGAGGCTGGGGAAGGGACTGGAGGGAGAGGCTGATGAGGAGAGGCTGAGGGAGCTGGGGGGGTTCAGCCTGGAGAAGAGGGGACTGGTGACTCAGCAGTAAAAAACACTCTGTATGTCTTTTAAAGATCCCTTCTTGGTAAATGTATGAAAGGATGGCATCTCATTGGATAAAAATATCAAAAACCCCAAACAATTAAGATTTCAGTTCTGACTACTGCTTTAGATTGAGAGCTTGCCACATAGGCGGGTTTTCAGGCCTGATGGAAGTGCAAAACTAGTTTTCCCATTTTGTGAGTTACCCCAAGGCTTCTGGCATAAGGGCTTATCTGAAGAACTTCCTCTGTGCTGGAAAATCCCCAACGTGGCAAAGAGAAGTCAGTTTTATGAAATCTAACCTCTCTCACATGAAAGGTTTCTGTTTCACTGTTTTCTGCTGCTAAGTGCCCACCCAGATCTACAGATACCAAAAGATATATAAATAGAGGCACTGATAAAACACACATGGATGTGGCCCCTGCAGTGTGCAAAATCCTTACCAACCTGCACAGCACTCATGCATCCACTTCTGCACAGGGGATGGCTTAGCTATTAGTGACCTAAATGCAACCAAAGCAATACCTACAGATATTATGGTTACCTGAAGCCAGGACTGCCCAAAAGGCAGGCTCTAGTCCACATCTAGAGTAAATTTTTCATTAACTTTCTGGGTGTTCTGATGTGACATCTATTTCTGCTCCTTGTCCTGTTGCACACCATGATAGCTCCTAATCACAGTGCAAAACTTCCTCCTAAATGGAGCTTGGGAAATCACTCTTGAGTACTTGATAAAATTAAGTCATTCTGTTCAAGGAAGATGTCCCTCACAGGAAATCAACTGCTTAACATGAGTAGTTGGTACAAGGTAGTGCTGTGAAAAACTAGTGAGCCATTTCTTGCCTTGTACATCTTAACTACAGTTCAGCGCCTCCAAATGATGATGACAAATAGGGTGAGAACTAGGAGTAGCTGAAAATTGCAGATGTCAGTGGAGAGACTCTCCTTTATACTCCTCTCCCTCTCTCATTTTCCAGTCAACCTTCTTGTACTTCAATATTTCTTACCATACACTCCTTGTCTGTTGGTGTGGGATAAGTGGAGATATGAAACATTTAAGTATGCTTTCCTGGTCTCTGAAAGTCTGTGATGCAACAGCCATACTACTCTACATAAAGCATCATCTTCCCTTCTAGCAGGCATACAGAACCTGCTCCCTCATGCTTATAGTGGATTCTGATGTGTGTAATAAGTTCCTGGCTTTGAGACCCATTCACACAAGGAAATTTGTTTGTAGTAAAGCTGAGTATGAACTTAAGGTATGAGCTATACATCACAGCAGAGATCACATCCAGAGATGGAGATTGGCTACCAGCAGAAATAGTCCACCTGCACCGATAGAATAATATAACTTCCAATATCCAGGGTTGGTAGCAACCATTACAATTCATTTTGATGTGACATGGAGTAAAAATATTCTCTGCAGCTGATACCTGCCCACATGAATAAGCTTTGTGAGTAGTGGACAAGGCAGGAACACAAAGGTTGTAATACCATATTTTAAGCTTCCTTCTCTTTTAATTGCTGTAGCCTCTTATCTGCTTACTGGTAAAAGGTGTCACCAAAATAACCTCCTTGCACTGATGTTCAATTCCAGTCCTTGTTTTGAGGCACAGGCAACAAGTCAAATTAAAGTGGCTTAGTACATCTGTGGCACCTCAGTAAACACCTCGATACATAGTTTTTTAGACCAGAGCAAATAGGAGATAAATGGATTTACTTCACCCTGGAAGCAAAAGTGTGAAAGACAGTGAAAATCTGCTCTTAGATGCATTTCTTGGCCTTCTTGTGGGCTAATTATGCTCACATAGTCATAGAATTATTAGGGATTGGAAGGGACCTTGAAAGATCATCTAATCCAATCCCTCTGCCACAGCAGGATCACCCAGACCAAGTCACACAGGAACAGATCCAGGTGGGTCTGGAATGTCTCCAGAGAAGGAGACTCCACAACCCCCTTGGGCAGCCTGTTCCAATGCTCCATTACCCTCAATGGGAAGAAGTGTCTTCTGATATTTATATGGAACCTCTTCTCTTTCAGCTTGCAACCATTGCCCCTTGTCCTATTGCTAAATGACCTTGAGCCTGGCTCCATCCTCCTGACACCCACCCCTCACATATTTATAGACATTAATGAGGTCACCCCTCAGCCTCCTCTTCTCCAGATAAAGAGTGAATCACTACAGCTCAGCTGATGTGCTAGAAGTAACTAAGCCACTTGAGTTTGACTTCCCTGTTTAAGCTCTAAAGTATAATAAAAGTGTAGTGCCACATTTTGTTATTTTTCCACTTTTTCAGGTTTTCTTTGGTGTTTTAGTAGGAGCTTTAAATCTTGGCCAAGCGTCTCCCTGTCTGGAAGCCTTCGCCACTGGCCGTGGGGCAGCAGCAAACATTTTTGAGACAATAGATAAAGTAAGTAATGTGTTTCAGAGCTGTGTCACTTTATGGTGGAAAAATAATCAAATAAGCCTCAAACAGTTGTTGCTGGCTCATGGTGACTTTACAAACAGGCAGAAACAGTCATCCTGCAGCAAGCACTCAGCTCTCAGCCTGCAGATGCCATCGAAGATGTGGCTCTGTTGGCATGAGTGGCAAAGGTGACTTCTGTCACCTGCCCTATAGCTACCCTGAGTTAAAATGGGACAGAATGAACACTGGTCAGCCAGCAGTTATAAATGTTAATCAAAATATTATCTAGACAGGTAGATTTGAAATAAAGGTCCATGAAAAAGACCAAGAACCCATGGCCTTGTTGAGGGGTATTCCTTTCTATATCTGTATAAATTTAGTAGTTGTCAAAATACTGACAATTTCACAGTATCACAGTCTCACAGTAATGATGAGGCTGGAAAAGACCTTAAAGGTCATCCAGTCCAACCTAAAATCAACCAAGTAACCCTAAGCATCTGACATCTAGATCATAAGCAGTATGTAGTGTCTCTGATCACTGATGAGGGTTACTGAGCTAAAAGCTGTGTAAAGCACATTAAAATGCTGCCTGCCATTTACAGAGCACCCAAGGTTATATAAAAAAGGCTAGAGGGGCTGTGGCAATACTAGTGGACTGTTTAGTACCTCCTTCAATGGTTCATTATAATGGGAACACAAATGTCTTATAAATGCACTTAATGAGCTAAAGCTCTGAGGTGGACTGTAGAAGAGTGGAGTAAGGAAGTGTTTATTTTAAAAGCATGAAGTTGCAAGAATTAATCACAATATTCAAGATAAGGCTGAAGCAGATAACCTTAGGGCAAAAGAAAAGCCAAGGGAGACTTCATCTAGAGAAAGGGGGACTAGGTTAAATCCATCTGCTTGCCATGCATGTAGGCTTGTGATTAGACAGCAAAAGTACAGCACTGCCCTGATATAGATTATTTTCTGGCACTAGTTTTTGGCCATGCGGAGGTTCCCATGTGCAGGATCAGTGAAACTTTTCTTCGTAGTTTAGTATCTGAGTAACAGGGACTCCTAAATAAGAGCCTTTTTTTTAGCTGTTCTTAACATCTTTAAACACACACATTTCACATATTAAAATTCCATTCAATCTGTTGGGTACATTCAAAAATCACTCACTTTTGAATAATCAAGTATTGGTATTACTGTAGGTGTAATTAATTCTCTGTATTTCATACTTCAAAAACCCGTTCTTAGCAAATTTGACTTCTTTGGGAGTCCTCAGTTTTCTCTTCATTCTCTGCTCATGTCTAACGGTCCAAAATACCCAAAGCCTGGCTTTGTGAAAACCAAAGCACTTCATGGGAAAACTTCACATCAGGATTCCAGATCTTAGGACTGGGTTGTGCAGCAATGCTTTTAAATTCAAAGGAGATTTTAAATGCCAAGTGATGAAGTGTGCAGATGTTCCGCAATGAATTGGTTGCTCCCTGCTGCAGGAGAATGTTTATATGAGTGAAGTAGTGCCATTTTATTCCTGAGGAGGTGGCTGAATTCACTTACTCCTAATGCCTCAGTCAGCTATTCTGTTCCAGCAAGAACAGAGTGGTTACTGTGCTCATTGCAGCAAGCCTTAAGTGAAAAGGGTGAATTCATCTTGCCCGCAGTACCCACTGATAACAACTCCCTCATCACTTCATGCTCCTTTCCTGCTAGCACTGGGACAAAGCCTGCTGCTGGCTCAGTGCAGCCAAGTGCTGCACAAACAGAAGAGCCATGGCTTTGTATTCTATTTGGAATATTTAGCTACTGCAGCAGTGTTCCCTGTTTAACAACAAGCAAATAACTCAATACATTCCATCGTAGGAACCCACTATTGACTGCATGTCTGAAGATGGTTACATGCTGGATAAAGTGCGAGGTGAAATTGAGTTTCATAACGTAACATTCCATTACCCCTCCAGACCCGATGTAAAGGTAATTATCTGCCATCCATTCTCTGAACACAATTACTGCAAAGGATCAAAATATCCTGGTTCTAACAGCAAGTCCTAGATGTTCAGTAGAGTTTCTTTTCCAGAAGATCAGACGCTCTTTTTTAACGTAGACTAAATATTTCTTGTACTGAAGTGTTCTACTTCCCACTCTACTTGTTACACCTTTCTGATGTTTCCATTGCCATACGTACTCCTTGCTGCTGAACATACTGGAGAGAGTCCAGTGGAGGACAACAAAGATGATATGGGTCCTGGAGAATCTCTCTTATGAGGAAACTTTGAGAGAGTTGGGGCTGTTCAGCCTGAGAAGAATGAGAGGATAGCTATCCATGCCAATAAGTATCTGAAGGGTAGCTGGAAAACAAGAAATTTGACTTAGAAAAGAGGAGAAACTTCTTTACAGTGCAAGTCTTGAAGCCCTGGAACAGCCCAGAGAGGCTGTGGAATCTCCTTTGCTGAAGATACTCAAAGCCCATCTGGACACGGGCTGTGCAGTGTGCTTTAGAATTGAGTGGGGTGGTTGGACTTGATCTCTTGATGTCCCTTTCAATGCCAATGATTCTGTGATTCTGTAATTTAAGAAGAAATCACCTGCATACAGGTTTTGTCACAATCAATTAAGCAATTGATTCAACATGTGCTAGCACAGGGCACAAAGTAATCAGAGGAATGGTGCTAAGGGATTTTATAGAATTCTTCCATTATCCTGGGGTCCACCCTGTGACCCAGGGTAGGAAAAAGTGCAGGAACATTGGCTGCATACCCCGTTATTTCTCTACTACAGTGTTTGAGTTGACAAATTCTCATCAGAACAGCATCTTACTGGGCAAACAAATGAGTGCTATTGCTTCTAAATGCAGAAGTGTGTGAAGGATCAGATTTTTCCACTGAAATTCAGAGTTGCATTCTTAATATTTATGCTTGAACAGGCATTCGTTATACATGTATGTTGTTATGTACAGGGGATTTATTGCCAAGTATTAACAACTAGTTCTACATGACGAGCAACAGGAACAAAGATCATCTGTCTGGCATGCAAGACAGGGTTCTACGTTTGTAAACTTTGAATACTGTAAAATATTGGCATTTCTTTTGCCTCTTTCTTCACACTATTTGTATTAATTTTGTAAAATGTATTTGAATCTCAATTTTAAAATATAGAATATACCAGCTTGGTTGTGTGACTGTGCGACAATTAGAATGGATAGATGTTAATATTTTTTCTCTCCAGATTTTGGATAACCTTAATATGGTTATTAAAGCAGGAGAGACAACAGCATTTGTTGGAGCTAGTGGAGCTGGAAAAAGCACAACAATACAGCTCATCCAGCGTTTCTATGACCCCACTGATGGCATGGTGAGTTTACAGCTTAGCATGTGTTTCTCTTGCCTTAGGGACTCAAAAGAATGACACGATGTCTTCTCCAGAGTGGGAAGGAAGTCTCCTAAATGTAGTTCCTTTTTTTAGAATGAGCAAAATACCTTCTTCTGCTTTTCTAGGGAATGCTGAACAGACTTAGGAAAAAGATTTATATGAAAACACATTAGGAGAAAATACAAATTCACCGCTAAACCTCAGAAAAACGATACCTATAGACTCATTCATTCAGGAGTGACAAATCATTTTCCATCCTGGAAAAGAGTATTAAACATTTCATCATTATTTAATCATAGTCCCATACTGCTTTCATGTATGCAATTATGATTTATGATTTATGGGTGTAAGTTGCAGCAGAGGAGGTTCCGCCTCAACACAAGGGGGAACTTCTTCGCTGTGAGGGTCACAGAGCACTGGAACAGACTCCCCAGGGAGGTCGTGGAGTCTCCTTCTCTGGGGACTTTCAAGGCCCGCCTGGATGCGTTCCTCTGTGATCTGTGTTAGATAGTTTTGTCCTGCTCCGGCAGGGGGGTTGGACTCGATGATCTCTTGGGTCCCTTCCAACCCCTAACATCCTATGATCCTATGATCCTATGATTTCATGGTAACAGACTGCTTAGAACACAGATCACACACATTAAACAGTCTCACTCGTTTACTGTTCCTGCTTGGCAAAAAATCACATGCATGGTGGCCTGTATTTGAATGTAGACAATGAGCCAGTTTACTGTAAATATATCCCTTTGGTAATTACTTTTTAACTGGTTTTATTTCTGAATCCAAGCCAAAAAGAGGTACTGGGAAAGGAATTCAAAGAGCCCATGTAGGCACAAGAACTGGCATATGCTACTGCCACTGCATTGTATTCTTTTATAGATGGAAGCTGTGTTTTTACACTGGCTGTGGAAACACAGCCTCATAGGCACTTCATTTCCATTGCGTCTGTCTCTGTCTGAACTGGGGGGCGGGGGGGGGATAACATCCCTGACTCTTTTTTTTATCCATGTTTTCATTGTCTTCTGTAGATTACCCTGGATGGCCATGATATACGTTCCCTTAATATTCAGTGGCTACGCTCACAGATTGGTATCGTCGAACAAGAGCCAGTGCTGTTTGCCACCACAATTGCAGAGAACATTCGCTATGGCCGGGATGAGGCTACCATGGAAGACATAATCAAAGCAGCCAAACAAGCCAATGCTTACAATTTCATCATGGATTTGCCACAGGTATGCCGTGTCTTGAAAAATGCTTGCCAGAATTTGATTCTGAGCATCTTTTTGCCCCTCCCTGCATCTAGCCATTTGTTCTCAGGTGGAAGGACAGGTAATTGATAAAGACAGTAGGCAACAGCCTTTCCTTTGATTAGATGTAATTAGGTTTTACTGTGAGTATGTCATTAAGAACAAAAATTAAGATCTGGAAGAATGACTTTCTCAGGAAACATATGCACAAAATTCAAAATCATGCCAATAATCATAGCATGATTTTAAAATATGTATATTTTATGCTATGTAGAACCTTCTCTGCTCAGGCCAAAAGCAAATCTAGAGCACAAACTCTCACTAGCCAGTATGTGTTTTTGATCAGTCTGTACAGATCCTCCTCAACTTGTACAAGCTCTGTAATGTAGCCAAAAGGTTCCCTCTTCCACTGTTCCTTCCTTTATGGCGACGGGGCTTTGATCAGTCCGATGGTGTCCTACTTCATATTTCATTGTACTGAGCTTTTCTACATTTTCTAACGTGTTATCTTCTGAAGTAGCTGCTCAAAGGCACACGTTGCAACAAGGGAACCTGATTGACAGATCACAAGTACCATTAACAGCGTCAGTATGTGTTTTTATCCTCCGTCTATGAATGTTCAGGCTTCCAGGAAACTATTCATAGAAAGACTGTGTAAAGTTCCCCGATTATTTCCTGGAAATTGAGGAATAAACAAGATTTGGCTCTAGATTAATTTAATTATCCTGGTTCTCAAGATGCTAGGCAGTANGGTAACAGACTGCTTAGAACACAGATCACACACATTAAACAGTCTCACTCGTTTACTGTTCCTGCTTGGCAAAAAATCACATGCATGGTGGCCTGTATTTGAATGTAGACAATGAGCCAGTTTACTGTAAATATATCCCTTTGGTAATTACTTTTTAACTGGTTTTATTTCTGAATCCAAGCCAAAAAGAGGTACTGGGAAAGGAATTCAAAGAGCCCATGTAGGCACAAGAACTGGCATATGCTACTGCCACTGCATTGTATTCTTTTATAGATGGAAGCTGTGTTTTTACACTGGCTGTGGAAACACAGCCTCATAGGCACTTCATTTCCATTGCGTCTGTCTCTGTCTGAACTGGGGGGCGGGGGGGGGATAACATCCCTGACTCTTTTTTTTATCCATGTTTTCATTGTCTTCTGTAGATTACCCTGGATGGCCATGATATACGTTCCCTTAATATTCAGTGGCTACGCTCACAGATTGGTATCGTCGAACANAATATGTATGTTTTATGCTATGTAGAACCTGCTCTGCTCAGGCCAAAAGCAAATCTAGAGCACAAACTCTCACTAGCCAGTATGTGTTTTTGATCAGTCTGTACAGATCCTCCTCAACTTGTACAAGCTCTGTAATGTAGCCAAAAGGTTCCCTCTTCCACTGTTCCTTCCTTTATGGCGACGGGGCTTTGATCAGTCCGATGGTGTCCTACTTCATATTTCATTGTACTGAGCTTTTCTACATTTTCTAACGTGTTTCTTCTGAAGTAGCTACTCAAAGGCACACATTGCAACAAGGGACCTGACTGACAGATCACAAGTACCATTAACAGCGTCAGTATGTGTTTTTATCCTCCGTCTATGAATGTTCAGGCTTCCAGGAAACTATTCATAGAAAGACTGTGTAAAGTTCCCCGATTATTTCCTGGAAATTGAGGAATAAACAAGATTTGGCTCTAGATTAATTTAATTATCCTGGTTCTCAAGATGCTAGGCAGTATGTGCTTAATTTTCTACCTGAATGCCATCAGAGTATGATGCCCATGAATCACACACACAGTGTTCATGAGTCACAGACCACCAGCAGACAAGTCTAGAGCTGTGAAATGTTTGCTAGTGAGTAATCTGATGGAGAGTAGGCAGGTGTTTTCTCTGCATTTTAGCTTTTGCTGTTATAGTAGTTTTGAGCCAACCTTTGTGTCAGTACATAATTCTGGCTTGGCGTTGAAGACTCCAGTTCATGCAGAATTATTTGTTCATGGTGTTATTATTGGCTCTCCTTTGAATCTGGTGCACTAACTACTTCTAAAGTCTCCCCCGAGGACAAGTCTGAGACTTGTTAGAAATATCTTGATCCGAATTTTAACAGGACTTTTTGTTATCTATTTCATTTTCATGTTTTTCTTATACGCAGCAATTTGACACTCACGTTGGAGAGGGTGGAAGCCAGATGAGTGGAGGGCAAAAACAGAGGATAGCTATTGCTCGAGCTCTCGTGCGAAACCCGAAAATCCTACTGCTGGATATGGCTACGTCAGCACTTGATAATCAAAGTGAAGCTACCGTCCAAGAAGCGCTTCATAAGGTTTGCTATAGTAGAGCATGAATCAGAAATTACTTTTAACACACTGCAGACAGTGCTGCTGAATTGCAATGAAGTGATGAGAAGCTTTTATTAATAGTTGTTTCATAGCGCCAGTAGAATCTCAGTATTGTTGACAGGATTTTGTGTTTACATTGTGACATTAACCTCATTCATAGCTCCCTTCGCTTAGAAACTCACCTGTAGGCTACAGGTGGAGTTCAAGTCAAAATGAGATGAAACTACTTGCAAGAGTCCTGTTGATTTGAACAAAATATAGGGGTGGTTCAGAGTATTTATGTTTACTGTCCTGGGAATGGGGCTGTTCCCTGTCAGGCTCACTTTGGCCGCACAACAATCTCGATAGCTCATCGCCTGTCAACCATCAAAGCTGCTGATGTTATCATCGGGTTCGAGCACGGAAGGGCTGTGGAGAGAGGAACTCATGAGGAGCTCTTGAAGAGGAAAGGTGTTTACTTCATGTTGGTTACCTTGCAAAGCAAAGGAGACACAGCACCTAATAGAGACACAACAGAAAGTAAGCGTTCTGTTTCCTTTGATGAACTGATGCAAAATGCCACAGAATGCAGACTTATGTTTCGGGCATGGTAAGGTTTTTTTTTCCATTTAGGGCTCATTGCAGCATCTTTTCTTCTCCCACTTTTATGCATTAATTTTCATATTCACAGAAGTAATTTATTGATAGCTGTGGTCTTCCTAATACAGATCTGATCTGAAACATTAATCCTGACATGTAATATCCATCATTTTATTGTCTCATTTAATGCAGACAGTTCAGTCCTACAAGAAAATTTCAGAGGATGCTGAAACAACCCTATTTATTTCATGGAATTCGTAGAATCATAGGGTTGGAAGTGATCTCCAAAGGTCATCTAGTCCAACCCCCCTAGACTGAGCTGGGTCCTCACTTACTAGACCAGATTGCCCAGAGCCCCATCAAGCCTGACCATGAATGTCTCCAAGGATGAAGCCTCAACTACCTGTTTAGGCAATCCGTTCCAGTCATCCACCACCCTCAGATTACAGAACTTTTCCCTGATGTCTAGCCTAAATCTGCCCCTTTCCAGATTTGAATCATTCCCCCTCGTCCTATTGTTCCATGCCCTATTGAATAGTTCTTCCACAACCTTTTTATAGTCCCCTTTCAGGTATTGGCAGTTCACTATAAGGTCTCCCTGGAGCCTTCTCTTAAGGCTGAACAATGTCAGCTCTCTCAGTCAGTCTTGTAAGGGAGGTGCTCCAGGCCTCTGATCATTTTTGTGGTCCTCTACTGGTGTTGCTCCAACATGTCCTTGTCCTTCTTGTGTAGGGGGATCCAGAACTGGATACAGTACTCCAGGTGAGGATTCACCAGGGCAGAGTAGAGGGGCCAAATTACCTCTCTTGATCTGCTGGCCACACTTCTTTTGATGCAGCCCAGGATGCCTTCTGGGTCGCAACTGCACATCGGTGGCTCATGACCAGCTTTCCTTCCCAACTAGTACCCCCAAGTCTTTTTCCCCCGGGCTGCTCTCTAGCAAGTCTTCCCAGTCAGTATTGGTTGCCCTGTCCCAGATGCAGGACCCTGCACTTGGCTTTGTTGAACCTTATGAAGTTTTGCCTGGGCCCAGCTTGTCCAGGTCCCTCTGGATGCCATCCTGTCCCTCTGACCTATCGACCACACCACTCAGCTTGGTGTCATCAGCAAACCTGCTGAGGCTGCACTCAAAGCCACTGTCAATATAATGAATGACTTTTTTACTAGAAGATTTGAATCAAAGCTGATGGAAACAGAAGACTAATAGAATGATCTGTCGTAGTTTTGTGAAGCAGCATACCTTGGGTAAGATTATCTTAAAAGAAGAGAGCAATTACAGTGCTAAAATAGGAAACTGGCCTTTAGCAATCACATCCCAAGCCAGATAGTCCTTGAGTTAATGTTCAACTAACCATAATGTCAAATACAGATATAAAACTTGTGGTCCGTGTAGATTGAGTCGCAAGATTATACTGCACTCTAAGCCTTAGACAAAGTGTTCTAGTGGAGACTGTATTTTTTTGTGGAGCCAAAGTGGGCTCAGGTTGTATTCAATTTTAGCACAAACTGAAATGCTCTATACACTGTTCTTTTACAGCAACAGAAAACGATGAGATTGAGCCAAATCTTGAGAAGGTCCAGTCATTCATCAGAGGAAGCTATCGGAACAGTTTGCGGTGAGGCTTCAGAGTGATTGCAAACCTTAATAAGTGTCTAGATTTCTATAGTTTGTCCCACTATTCAAAAATCCTGGTAGTTCTAATGAATCACTTTATACATTGTGTAAAAGAGGTCGGAAGGGCTGGATGCATCTCATTAAGACATAGCTTGCTTGGAAAGAAATAGCATGGGTAATAGATTACTGATTGAAGACCCATAGATAAGTAGGAAATCTTGTCATTTTCCTCCCTTTTCTATCAATAGTACCTTCTTTCCAATTCTGGTCTGGAGTGGTAATGTTCCCTTTTTAATATTGCTACCATACATTCAAATATTCGTATTGCCTAATGCATTTCCAGTCCACTCTTGAAAAACTCTGCAATTACTTGAGAAAACAAAGCTATTTTTATTATGGCTTCTACTTGATAAAAGTGAAAGCATTGTACAAGCTGGACTGTTTTTAGCTAGACAGTATTTCTTTTGGGCAAGCCTATGTCAGATATGCAAATGAATAGATGTCTCCTGCTATCCAGGGTTATGTTTAGTCAGGAATAGAGGGGATTGTTTCAGCATCCTGTTTTGCTGAATTAGGTAATAGTGATAATGATGAATTGACTGGGTATCTTAATAGTTTGTTCTATATAGTATGACACACCATGATTTTCCTTCATGGTACAGGATACATATAGGACAACATCTGAGTTGGGAGGGGAGTGATATGGTTTTGAAAAGTCCTGTTGTGGGGTATTTTCTTCTCAGGAAGCTAGGAGAAAAAAAATCTGCTGGATTCCCAAGATTTGCTTCAGTAGATCCTGATTTAGTTGTTATAAAAACTGCACCTGCTTTGCAAGCAGGCATTGTGTTACTAAGCTATGAAGAACAGACCATTTGTGTCCTCTGTACAGAGCTTCACTTCGCCAGCGCTCCAGATCTCAGCTCTCTAATGTGGTCCCTGAGCCTCCACTATCCATTGCAAGAGATCATGCAGAGCCTATGTATCGTATGCCTTCTTACGGAGAAGATGATGAACAAGCCAAAAAGGTCAGGCCCAATATTTTCTTGATAAATTTTCCACTCACCAGGTTATATTTGTAATGCTAACCTGTAGATATGTGGGCTGCATTTTGGAGGCTGTTGTGTTTCTTGGTTCATATAAAATTTCTAGGAGAGCATAACCTCTTGGTGAATGAATATATGTTGTGGATTAAGTTGAAAAAGACACATTCATAAAAGCTGAATTAAGAAATCAAATGACAGGGTAATTTATAGTGTAAATGACAGCATAATTTATAACTTGATGATGAATATTCTGTTCCTGCTGGGAATAACTACGGCAAGGCAGCATATAATCGAAGGATATTTCACAGCAGGGAGGCATAATTAGCATCTATAAAGCCTGAACATATAGCATACCTGTTAATTTGATGCATGATCTGATCAGTGTATTCACCCACATTACTTTACACTAATATTTAACAAGATTCCATGGGTGATGCAAGAAGTTTCTTGTGAAGAAGAAGTTTAAGTTTTGATGTGTTGTTTGGGCACTCTATGGCCATTTAACTGACTAGGTTAACTACTTCATCTCACCTTGGAAAGGACACTATGACTGGGGGAAATGTATTCGCTTTGTAAACCTGACCTGTCTGTTTTTTTAGCACTTTGATGCTGAGGAAGAAGATGTCAAGCCTGTACCATTTACCAGAATTTTGAAATACAATGCCTCTGAATGGCCATACATGGTGCTTGGATCCCTGGCAGCAGCTGTGAATGGATCAGTCAATCCACTCTATGCTTTGTTATTCAGTCAGATCCTTGGGGTATGATATGCTAAAATTTTGAAGCTTATTTTGGCTCTGGGACAGAGGGGAGTGAATACGGGTGCTGAACTTGACATGATCTGGGCAGAGCTTTAGGTCTCGTCAGGTATATGGAGTTAGCCTTCTATCCTGTAAACAATTATTCAGTAGAGATATTTCTATCACTATCTTCATATTGGCATTTGCTTATCTTTGAAGAGGCAGGCTCATTAGCATTTGTCATTTGTCCTTTATTATCTCTTTTGTTCACTTTCAAGAACCTTTAGGAGTGAGTTTCTATAGGATGAGGCAGTTTATTTAGAAGAGACAAGATGAACCTCACATGTAGATAGAATAGAGAAGCGTAGAGGCCCTTCCCTGCAGATTTTTTTCTACAGCCTTTGCTAAGCCTTTAAGAAAGCTTAGGATCTGATTGTAAAAAACACCTTCACTGTTTTGTTCATACATTTCAGGAAGCACTTTGCTGCCTGCTCCCTGCAGAATGCCCAGGGAGAGGTTGTCATTGTGCCAGCAGAAAGCAGACTTGCATCGACAAGTATCAAAGACAATCAGGGAATAGGAATGTACCTTAAACCTTGTCATCCACAGCCTCTCAACTTGCAAGATTTCAACTATGACTGCTTTGTCCTTCAAAAACTGGCTGTATCAGAAAGAGGAGGCTTCCCCTTTTGTAAAACACCTTTGTTTGGGAAACATTTGCAAGTTAGTGAGAAACTGGATGGCTGCCTGAAGAAATTCAGCAGTGCTGTAACTAATGCTCAGGAAGGTGTTCTGGATTTTCAAATTAGAAAGAGAGAGAAAACCCCTCTGGTGATGCTGTTTCTGATTTGGTAAAGTAACGACACGTTTATTGTGAAGACAATGAGAACATCACTGTCGTTTCGTGGTACCCACCACATAGGATGAAACTTGTGTTGTGACTCCTACTTAACTTGTTTAGGTGATGGTAGGTACCTCTGTCTACAAAGAATGTTGGACCTAAAGGGCAGGCACTCTTCTAGAAACTTTAACTTTTAACTTTGGAAGGCTTTAAGACAGGAATGANTGACCTAAAGGGCAGGCATTCTTCTAGAAACTGGAAGGCTTTAAGACAGGAATGAATGAGTTAGTAGCACCTGAGCTACTGATCAGAAAGAAACCAAGTTCCAAACAGCAGTGCCAGAAAGAACTACGTTTTGCTGTTTGATTTTGTTTGGGTTTTGTGTGGGGGTGGTTTTGGCTTAGACGTTTCTCTCAGGGAAGTTACTCAGCACTTAGAATCACATTTCCTTGCAGCTTGATGCTTGCCAGCTAAGATTCAGAGAATCAAAAGACAATTCAGTCCCCATTGATCCACTTAGTGGCTTCTTGGCCTTTAACCAACATGTGCCACCTCCAAACAGTTTTTGAGTGTCTACACCTCATGCCCAGGACTATGGCTTTCGCTAGGTGAAACACTGTTGTGTGTGTTCTGCAATGAATCTATCCTTTGATTTATTTTGAGAGAAGCTTTCTAGATACTTGGTGGTCTGGGTTTGCCATAATCCAGCAAGTGCCTTCATTGCTAAGGATTAATTCCTTCTCTTGATGGAGATCAAAGGAGAGAGGCTGTGAGTAAAAACCAAGCCATAATGAACAGGAGCAAAGTCCACCAGCTGTGTTTCATTTTTCATGACTTAAAAACCTTTCTGCCTGGTCTCAAGGCAGTTAGGTAGGTGGAATATGTATCTGCTTTCCAAGCTGTCTCAGTATCTGCAGTGATGTTGTGACAGACACCTGGGCTTATATTATGATCTAGATGTCAGATGTTCAGGGTTACTTGGTTGGTTTTAGGTTGGACTGGATGATCTTTAAGGTCTTTTCCAGCCTCATCGTTACTGTGTGATACTGTGTGTGATATCCTGTGGGACCAATATGCTGGGGAAGTGAGGGGAAAAGTCTCCATGGCTGTGAGATGAATGGATAATTTTAGCCCAGTCTGCCTTGAAGATTCAGAGAAATTAATCCCAAAAAGTGATTGAAGAATCGATTTGTACTTGATAAGTCTTCTGATCAGATCAGAACAATTTCATCAGCAGTTTCTTCCTACTATGTTTTGGTTTCCACTGTGGAACTGTCTCAGAGTCTGGGGAATGGATCCTTTCCAATGAAACTCAACTGGAGCACATGCGCCAGCTGCAATTACGCATGTAGCCCATGGCCACAGATAAAAGACAGTCCATGCTAAAACTGCTGAAACCAAATCTGAACGTGGACATTTCAGCAACAGCTCTTTCTTTAGGTAGATGTGATGATATTGTCCATACAAAAATAGTGAGTTCAACATCAAGGACACAGGTTGATACCATAGCTGAGCATGTTAGGATAGCTGCAGGACGGGATAGTTCCATTTTACAGGACTTATTTACAAGAAGAGTGATCGTGTTTTAGGGTGGCTGTGTGTGAAGCATGGCCACTCCTGTGAAGTGCATTTTCGCATTCACGTCTAGGTATTGCGTGATGACACAGAAAATGCCATCAGAGCCTTCTAAAATCCAGAATCCTCATGGGACACAGGGTATGCATGCACCCAGTTCACCTTGTATCTCGTCCAGTCCAAATGTTGAACCAGAATATTTCCTACAGAAAGAGAAAGCTGAAACAAAAAGCAGCAGTATCTTTAAGGGGATAGGAACAGCAGCAAACCATTATTATGAAAAACTAAACCATACCTGGTGATTATTTTTTTCCTAAACAAAGTTTAGTCTGAGAAAGTGATGTGCCTTGCTGCTGATAAAACAGCACAGGACTGGATGATCTTTAAGGTATTTTCCAGCCTCATCATTACTGTGTGATACTGTGGTACTGTGAATGGTTCCTAGCTTGAAACACTAACTGCCTTTTTGATTTTACCAGCCTAGATTGGGCAGGATTAGTTTTGTTATCAAGGTACTGATGTACAAAGCTAAAATACTTGAAGTGGAATTCTTGGTAGGCAACTGCCATTTCTTTCTCTCAAATTTGTTGTTCTAATTCCTCTCTGATACTGTAATGCAGAACTTACTTGGAACCCTAAATAACTTGGTTGACCTTTTAAGACCAGAAATTATATTTATTTTTATGGAATTTTTGTATTTGGGGAATTGAATGAAGATTCCTTTTCTCTATCTAATCTTAAATATTTACCTAGAGGAATTTAAGCTGGGTTTGCAATAAGTAAAAGTCAAATACACAAGCTACTTTTAATTCCACTTTACAGACAACAGGCTGAGAGGTTAGTAAATTTATAGAAAACTTTACCCATGAAGTTTGGTGAGGTTAACACTGAGCTGTGGTGATTTCAGGTAGATTAACCTAGCTATACTTCAGCTGCTCTGACTGAAAGAAACTGAAAGATCCTGCTTAGATTTGTACCACCACTGCAGCGGCAGCCAGTAATGCTGACAGGTTTTGAAAAAGACCAGATCATAACAAGAGAAAAAGGGAAATGCCATGGAGACTGGAACAGGCCAGGGTGGAGGGGCTCTACTTTAAGCACTAATGCTTCTTCTCAGGTACCCAGCAGTAGATGAATAGCTCCTATCCAAACTTGTCATATCCATTCTCCTTCTGTAAAAGACAACAGGTTCCTCTTGAAGCCTCCTGTAGCTGTTGTAACATTCCTCAGTGCAATGTCCACCAGTGCTGTGCAAGGAGGGTCATGCATTGCTGCATTATTTTCATGTGGTATGGCCCCATAAAGTTGCAATTAGCATAGATTAGCAAGGAGGTAAGGATGCTGCTGTGCTCTTGCTTTGTTACTTTGCTGTATTTCACAGAATCACAGAATTATTGAGGCTTGAAAAGACCTCTAAGATCATCAAGTCCAGCACATGTCCTAACATCATCACAATCACCTAGACCATGGCACCAAGTGCCATGCCCAGTCTCTTCTTAAATGCCTCCGGGGATGGGGACTCCACCACCTCCCTGAGCAGTCCATTCCAGTGTCTGATCACCCTTTCCACCAGGCAGTGCTTCCTCACATCCAGCCTAAACCTGCCCTGCTGCAGCTTCAAGCCTTGCCCTCTCATCCTATCATTAGCTGCCTGGGAGAGGAGCCTGAGCCCCACCTGTCAACAACTTCCCTTCAGGTAGTTATAGAGAGTGATGAAGTCCCCCCTGAGTCTCCTCTTCCCCAGGCTAAACAACCCCAGCTCCCTCAGCCTCTCCTCATCAGACTTCCCTTGCAGTCCCTTTGCCAGCCTCGTTGCTCTCCTCTGAACCCACCCAAGCACCTCGATATCTTTCTTGACTTGAGGGGCCCAGAACTACACAGAGGACTTAAGGTGAGGACTTACCGGTGTCAAGTACAGGGTATGTCCCTAGTTCTGCTGGCCACACTACTCCTGATACAAGCCAGGATGCTGTGGGCCTTTTGTGCCAGCTGGGCACACTGCTGGCTCGTGTTCAACCAGTTGTTGGCCTGTTGGCTTCTGCCCATTGACCCAGCCTGTCCAGATCTCTCCACACCACCTTCCACACCACCAGCAGATTCACACTCCCAACTTGGTGCCATCTGTGTATTTACTGACCTCATCCAGGTCATTCAAGATGTTGACTAGAACTGGGCCCACCTCTGATCCCTGGGGGACACCACTGGGCACTGGGCACCAACTGGATGCAGCACCATCCACAACCACTCTCTATGCCCTGTCATCCAGCCAATTTTCACTGCTATTCCTTGGTTATCACACTAAATCTTGTTTAAAATAAGAGGGTGAGTGATTAATTATAACTAGGGGCAGGCAAGAAATCCTAGTAGTGTGTGCAGACACCAAACATAATCAACTTGTACTTAGTCTCTGCATTCTGGATTTGGTTTCAGGGTGGGCTTTGTGCTCTTTTGCGGTAGGGAGCCATGATCAAACGTTACACACAGCAAAGCTGACATTTCTAACATGATGCCCCCATTTTTCTTCACAGACCTTCTCCATTCTTGATGAAGAAGAACGAAGAACCCAGATCAATGGTGTCTGCCTGCTCTTTGTCATTGTTGGGATTGTTTCATTTTGCACTCAGTTTCTACAGGTAATAGCTGTTCATATGGGTACATTCTGCTTCTGGTCTCTTACTCTGCGGGTATCTCTGTCTGTACTGTGTGTACATCTCTTCACCCCAGGGGTACACCTTTGCCAAGTCTGGTGAGCTTCTCACACGGCGGTTAAGGAAAATCGGTTTCCAGGCGATGCTGGGGCAAGACATCGGTTGGTTTGATGACCGCAAGAACAGCCCCGGTGCTCTGACTACAAGACTTGCCACAGATGCCTCACAGGTCCAAGGGGTAAGACTTGCAGCTTTAATATAAGCACTGACTGGAGGAAGGTTCAGGCTCACTGTCACAGAAATTAGCTAGTGTGCGACCAGCAGGACAGTGTAGATTTGTCCTTGGCCAATCAATTGGGCTGTTTCTGTACTTTGTAGACTGTCAATGTGGAACTGTTATCACTGTTTCTACCTAAAAGCCCAAAGAGGGTCACAAATTACTGCCTCTTACTCCTGCCTGCGTTACCAGAGCAAGAACACAAGATCAGAAAAATACCAACCATTAGCAGAATTGGAAGGAGGATAAAGAGCAAAAGCTTTAATTTCTTTTTTTTCTGGAGATCATAGAATCCTTAGGGATTGGAAGGGACCTCGAAAGATCATCTAGTCCAATCCCCCTGCCACAGCAGGATCACCTAGACAAAGTTGCACAGGAACACATTCATGAGGCTCTTGAATGTCTCCAGAGAAGGAGACTCTACAACACCCTGGGCAGCCTGTTCCAGTGCTCCGTTACCCTCCCTGTGAAGAAGTTCTGATATTTATATGGAAACTCCTCTGGTCCAGCTTGCACCCATTGCCCCTTGTCCCATCCCCAGATGACCTTGAGAAGAGCCTGGCACCCATCCCTCACAGATTTATAGACATTAATGAGGTCACCCCTCAACCTCCTCTTCTCCAAGCTCAAGAGACCCAGCTCCCTCAGCCTTTCTTCATAAGTGAGGTGTTCTACTTCCTTCATCAT
>VZRI01004774.1:27795-121805 GCA_013397515.1 Upupa epops
TCCAACAGGTCAGTCCCCAACCTATCCTAGTCCCTGGGGTAAGAACAACCCAGCCCAGATGCCAGACCCTACACTGACCCTGGTTGTACCTCATTAAGTTTCTCTCTGCCCAGCTCTCTACCCTGGAGATGAATTAACTTTTTGCCACAACGCTTTTCATTTCAAAATAGGACAGCCTGGTATTTAAGTGACATTCATCACCGATCACGGTTTGAAGTTTACAGCATGAAGTGGTGCCTGTTGAGACAGTTTAGGTCTAAACTGAGAGTCCACTTGAAAAACCAGTCATGCAGAAAATGGTTTCAGCATGAGTTACTGCTTGGGAAAGTGCACCACTGACTCCACGCATTGTGTTACTTAGTGGGTGAGGGTTAAACAGTGCTGAACTACAGGTGTTACCTATAGCATGGCATGCGGATGCCGTGTTACGTGCTCCAACGCAAGTGATTGTCCAGAAATGTAGAAGGAAACACACAGATATCTCTGTTCCAAAACTTCTTCAGCTTGACTGAGGATGGTAGGTGTCCCATCCCAACTGATCAGAGAGGGAGTGACTCAGGTTCAGGGATTTGCCCTGTTTGAACTGAGGGAGGATTATAGATCCACACCGAAATCAAGTTTACTGAAGTTGTCAGATGCTGAACTCAGAGAGTAGAGGAGAGGGGAAAGGGAAGAGGGAACAAAGTCCCAGATCACTACTCCAGGATCCAGCAATGAAGTCTGGAGTGGTTTGGCTTCCCTTCCTTCCTCAGGTTTGCAGTGTCTCTTGTGGACCTTTTGACAAATCTTCCCATGTGGTAGCAGGCTGGGAGGACTCGCAATGACCCCCTGACACCATCCCAATCCCTTCCTTTATCCCCTACTGCTAAGGACGTGTCTTCACTCCCAGTGCTATGGGGAACTTTGTTCTCGGGGACTTAGTTTTGTACACTGGCAAGTAAATTCTTGAGACGGCCACTCATCATGTTCCCACCGCATAAACATACTGACGCAGATAAACAGCAGCGTCTCAGGGTCCACTGGCTCTGTTCTCACTACAGACTGCATACCTTTTTGGAGGCGCAGGGCCTTTCCCCTCCTCTCATTAACATCAGTTGTTAATCAGTCTGACAGCAGGTTGGGTTTTATAAACTATTAATGGAGGATATAAAAATTTAAAGGACAAATGAGAAAAGAAGTTCCCCAAACCCATGTCAGCACCTAGAGTCAGGGAAACCAGCAGCAAGCCCCTCCAGCCCTTACAGGCTTTTATAGAGCATATTTGAATTGAAATAAACTTGTAAAGCACTAAGTAGACTGTTTAACAGCCTCCTAAGGGACATCTTTGTGCTAAGCAAATGTAAAACAGTGGACCACAGCCATTCAACCCACAGGTCAGGGGTTAAAAGCAGGAGCTACCAGAGCAGTGGTGTCCTCCAGCTTTTACTGCCTGACAGACAGCTTCGCCAGCACTGCTATTGCATGTAGCACTGAAGAGATTCACAGAACAGCTCAGGTTAGAAGGGACCTCAAAGGTCATCTAGTTCCAAACCCTCTGCCATGAGCAGAGACACACATCCCCTATACCAGGTTACTCAAGGTCCCATCCAATCTGGCCTTGAACACTTCCAGGGAGGAGGCACCCACAACCTCCAAGGGCAACCTGTTCCAGTCTCTCACCACCCACATCATGAGGAAGTTCCTTCTGACTTCCAGTCTAAACCTACTCTCTTCTACCTTGAAACCATTACCCCTGATCCTACCACTCCAAGCCCTTGGAAACAGCCCCTCCCCAGCTTTCCTGTAGCCCCCTTCAGGTACTGGAAGGCTGCTATAAGATCTCCTCAGAGTCTCCTCTTCTCCATGCTGAACAGCCCCAACTCTCTCAGCCTGTCCCTGTAGGGTGCTCCAGCCCTCCAATCATCCTCGTGGCCCTCCTCTGGACACGTTCCAACAGCTGAATATCTTTCCTCTGTTGGGGGCTCCAGAACTGAACACAGCCTCACGAGAGCAGAATAGAGGAGGGGGATCACTACCCTCAACCTACTGGTAACACTTCTCTTGATGCAGCCCAGGATGCGGTTGCCTTTCTGGGCAGCAAGAGAACATTATCAGCTCACGTTGAGTTTTTCATCACTGAACGCTCCCAAGTCCTTTTCTTTGAGGCTGCTCTCAATCTGTTCCCCACCCAGCCTGTATTTGTGCCTGGGATTGCCTTGAACCAGGAGCAGGACCTTGCACTTGGCCTTGTTGAATGTCGTGAGGTTGTCACTAGCCCACCCCTCAAGCCTGTCTGAAAATGTCTACATCTGCATCAGGAGAAAGAAAGGCGCTCTTGGCTTGGGGAGGGCAGTGGAGCTGCAGGATCCCAGTAAGAACAGCTCTATTGCTAATGCCTTTGCCAGCCTCTGCAGAACTGCGGCCATGCCCTATTGCTGCAGCTCAGAGGAGGAGATCATGAACATTTAACGCTGCCAGAGGAGATTTAAGTTGCAAAAGGGTTCTGTTTGTTATTTACATCTAGATGGCTAAATGTAGGGCTGAACTGAGTGCTCAGGTGAGTTATTCCTCAGAGTACCAAGGGAGCTAACTTTAGCAGTTAGATTATCTTTCTCACAGTCATCAGAAACAATCTTCTGAGGTGGAAAGTGTGGTGGGTGAAAGGGGTACTGGACATTTGCAGTCTTTATTTTAATACAGCTGAATGGGAACAGCAAGGCCAAACTGGCTGACAGTGCAGGCAGTTGGTGCCTTATGATGTTTTAATGTCATTCAGTGTTTTCTAAAGTTTTATAGCAAAGTGTCACAGTCTCACAGTAATGATGAGGCTGGAAAAGACCTTCAAGATCCTCCAGTCCAACCGAAAACCAACCAAGTAAACCTAAACATCTGACAGCTAGGTCATGTCTTGAACTGTTACTGAAGTTCCTGTGGGTGTATGAGTTGTTCATCTCTGTTTCTGTTCTTCGCAGGCGACAGGATCGCAGATCGGAATGATTGTCAACTCCTTTACCAACATCGGGGTGTCCATGATCATCGCTTTCTGTTTCAGCTGGAAACTGACTTTAGTTATACTGTGTTTCCTGCCGTTCTTGGCCTTATCTGGAGCAGTGCAGGCTAAAATGCTGACAGGATTTGCTGCTCAAGACAAAAAAGCACTGGAAGCTGCTGGACGGGTAATGCCACTTCAGAAAAATATATATATATATTTGCAGAAACAGGTAGTTGAAAAATCAGGCAAATGGGACCATCAGGAGTTTAAATGTAATGAAACTAGCAATGATTTTCCAAAAAGTTGCCAAAGCATTGAAGCACCGCGGGAACTCAAGGGCAGAAGCACTTGCTACATGGAATGTGACTGACGTGTCTGGGTGTGATGTAAGAAGCATGTCCTGACTTGGGGCATAGACCTTAAAAAGAATCACGCTGACTGTTCAGGCTTCTGGAAAGGTTTATTTGTTTTATTTAAATGCACAAAAGGTTTGAAATGAATTAGTGTCACTTGACTTCGGTGTCACTAATTGAATCAATAGGTTTACAGGCCACTGTTGACCGCTATAAGGAGCAATCTTCAATGACAGTAGGCCAAGGAAGAACGGAGACCTGACCAACTGCCCCCATTCAGAATGGCTTCATTATTTACACAAAGTGATAAATCAAAACAGTCTGCCCTGACAAGGAGAGAAACTTCAGCAATAAGTCACCTTCTATTCACCAGACTGACACAGAGGTTGGGTTGAAAAGGGCACTCAATGCTTTACAAGTTCTGGCAATGACAGGTTACGTCTGGTGTTATGATTTGCCAGCACTGCATCAAAGTGAGAACCACTCTTCCCAGTTTGGGTCTCACATCAGCCATCCTAAACATGCAAAAACACAGGCTGGACAATCCAGTCCTCAGCACCTACTTAGCTGCTCCTTCAGGTTACATGATAATGCAACAAGAGCTGACTTTTAATTTTGGCCAGGAAACGATCCTGAAACTGGATGGAATATTTTTAATGGTTTATATTCATAGTTCTTCCTGCCTGCTGAAATCCTTTAGAAGCCACAAGCCAAACTACTGCTTCCCAAAGTCACATGTCACGTTACCAAAGTCCAGGCAAATGACAGCACGTTAAACCAATTTCTTAATCAAACTAAGACACACAGGGGGACGTTTGCATCAACAACACGATCAATTCACGTCTATAGATGTCAGCTGCAGTCATGGGACAGAAACCCAAGCTCTGCCTGGCACAAAGCACAACATAAAGCCCACTGTGAAGGAAAACCCCACGGAAGTTTCCATAGTGCTTATTTAATTATCTCCCGTGCTGTCACTGTCTGTGTAATAGGCAGTTGCTTACTCTTTACCTATATGCAAGGTAAAAATTGTGTCACTCATGTTAAAGAAATCAAGGAGTTGCTCTCCGTGTATGTGTCCCATCTCATCAGGCTTCTTGACAGAGAGAGAGACAGGAAACGTAGCAAATGTAAGTGGCTTATATTTATGAAACCTAAGTTGGGGAGGCATCCCTTCCCTTTCCCTGACTACTGCTCTAAGTTAAACAAAATAATTGATTAATAATCATTACTAAATACATGCAATCAGGAAACAACAATAGTCCTAACCTCTTTTTTGCCTTCATGGGTGCACATTTAATCATGAACAAGTCATAAATGAGAGCGTGTGCTGAAGTTGCTTTCAGTCATTGGGCTCCAGCGAAGCAGACAGAGCGTTATGACTGAGCTTGTTGATAGACAGACAGTGGTAGGAAAGCTCTTCTTTAGATGGACTGATGTTTAGGCCAGCCTGTATCATATCTGAATCAATCAGGATAGGGTAGTAGTGCCCTGCGCTCATGGATTCATAGATTCAAGAAGCGTGCTTTTTTAAGAGAGCACGTGCGACTCTTCCAAGTCAAAATTAGAAGCTTTAATGCTTTTTTTTTTTTCTTCTTTAAATTTTCCTCCCCCAGGTTTCCAGTGAAGCACTCTCTAACATCAGGACTGTTGCTGGGATAGGGAAAGAGACAATGTTCATCGACAATTTTGAGAAGTACCTGATTATGCCCTATAGAGCTGCAATCAAAAAGTCACACGTGTACGGCCTCTGCTTTGGCTTTGCCCAGAGCATCGTGTTCATTGCCAATGCTGTCTCTTACAGATATGGAGGGTTTCTGGTTGACACTGAAGGGCTCCACTACAGCTATGTGTTCAGGTGAGAAGCCAGAAGCAGGCTCCTCTCTAGAAGCGCTGCACTCGGTGTGTCCCAACGGCTTTGAAAGAATGACCTTCTTCTCCTTCCCCACAGAGTGATCTCTGCTATTGTGACCAGCGGAACAGCTTTGGGAAGAGCTTCATCCTATACCCCGAATTATGCCAAAGCCAAAACATCCGCTGCACGCTTTTTCCAGCTGGTTGACCGACTGCCTGCAATCAGTGTTTACAGTGAAAAAGGGGAAAAATGGGTAAAAGCAGAGATGAACAATTTGTGTTTTCATTCAGCTCAATATGAGCACGGAGGTAGCACTAACCATTTATAAGTCAACGAGGAATACCAGCTTTACAAGCTGTCTCGACTCTCAGAAGCAGCGAGCTCTGTCCTAGGACCAAAGGAATATGAAGTGTGGCTGTTAGGAGTCTGTCACTGTAAAACTCCAGGACGGGCTGGGCTAAGTCACTGAACAGCAAGGCTTTGCTGTTCTACCTTTCAGTTCACACACAAACCTGACTCTCAACCACCCTGAAACAAAGGCATCTGTTTTCATTCACAATAAAATACTGGGGGTGTTCCTGAGGAGGTGAGCGAGACAAAATGATAATGTTCAGTTTCTGGTGAACTGAAAAGCCACACCAAGTTTATTCAAAGAGCTAAAATCCTTTATTTCCCATGGAACTTATTTGTTTTGCCAGAATTAAACAAAAAATAATTGCTGTGAACTAAACAGAGTATCACAGTCTGACAGTAATGATGAGGCTGGAAAAGACCTTCAAGATCATCAGTCCAACCTAAAACCAACCAAGTAAACCTAACATCTGACATCTAGCTCATGCCACTCAGCACTTCATCCAGACTAACCTTGAACACCTCCAGGGACAGTGACTCAACCACCTCTGTGGGCAGCCCGTTCCAAAATCTGATCACTCTTTCAGTGAAAAACCTCTTCCTAATGTCAAGTCTAAACCTCCCCCGACGGAGCTTAAGACTGTGACCCCTTGTCCTGTCTCCAGTGTCCAGGGACAAAGACTACAACCACCTTTTAGGTAGTTATAGACAGCAAAAGACATTGAGCATTTTGCTTCAAACCATACAAATATGGTTTATGGTTTCCCTTCAGAGTTCTGTAGAAGGGTTCTCAGAAAACTGACTGGAATTCATGTCTCGACAGCACAGCATTCATCTGATTATTTTAATTTTACCAAATCCACTGGGACTATCACCGAATTTACACTTACACGGGGCCTGCATTCATCTAAAAACTGTACTCACCTGCAAGGCAGTTTTATGTCAGACCTGTGCAGGGAGGTAACATAACCCTCGCAGAACAACTGCTGTGACTCATGGCTTCATATTCAGGACAGCTGCTCCAGCACTGCTTTTATCCCTCTTTCTGGGCTAATTGCACAAGCGTAATGTTTTGAATGTTAGCATGAACGTGAGGAAGGATTCTTTGCACTTTACTTTTGAGCTTGAGGTCATTTTCTTCTTTTTTTCTTTCCACCAGGATGATTTCAAAGGGAGTGTTGAATTCATTAACTGTAAATTCACATACCCATCTCGGCCTGATATTCAGGTTCTGAAAGGACTCTCTGTAGAAGTTAAGCCTGGGCAGACGTTGGCATTTGTTGGAAGCAGCGGCTGTGGTAAGAGCACCAGCGTCCAGCTTCTGGAGCGTTTCTATGACCCTGACAAAGGAAGCGTGGTAAGCAAAGTAAAGGCTGTGTGTTGCAATGCTGCAAGGACTCTCCTGAATGTGCCCTACGGTGCAGCCTAGCAGGGGTGGCACGTGTGTGTGCACCTTGGGACTTCAGCTGCTTCCCAAACCAGGGTGGACAATTCCCGAGTATCATCTCAGATGGATTCAGGCAAGAGCAGATGACTACAACCCTCAGGTGCACCGTTAAGCATTACGTAGGCAATCGGCGTTCACCCTGGTAGCTCCTGTATGACAGCGTGGGAGCACAAGCAAAAGCTGTGTCTAAATGGGGCAACAAAGAGTTCGGAAGCTCCCAAAATATTTAGCTTTGACAAGCGTTTCCTTGTACGTTGAATTTACCCAGCTTTAACTTATTCAATCACTGACAGCTCAAAAAGATTTCATGCCTCTTCCTCATGTAAATATATCACAATTTAGCTTGATTTCTCTTTTCTTTGGAAAAAAGGAAGCGTGGTGATCACTATGCCAGGAAGGCAACAAAGTGTGTGCTTGACTTTAAGCCATTAAACAGATCACTGAGACTTAAGATCAAGCAAACGGTGTAGTCTTTGGCTGGATCACAGCCACACCCAGAAGATAACGTGCCACGCGCACAGGAGTCCAACACAAGCAGATCCTTCAAATCACTTTACATCAGTTGTGTTTGCATTGTAGTAGCATGGCTAAGTGAGTTTTGTTATAAACTATTTGAGGTTTACAGGCTATTGTTTTGGAATGATGCTCTAGGTTTTCTCTCCTTTTTTTTCTGGTAGTTAATAGATGGACATGACACCAAGAAAATAAACGTACAGTTTCTTAGATCGAACATTGGGATAGTGTCCCAGGAGCCGGTGCTGTTTGACTGCAGCATTGCTGACAATATCAGATACGGCAGCAATACCAAAGAGGCGACAATGGAAAAAGTCATTGAAGCAGCCCAGAAGGCTCAGCTGCATGATTTTGTCATGTCACTGCCTGATGTAAGTACTCACAAAGCCTTGGCTGTGGAGCTACAGCAACAGCTCTTCCACGTTGCTGCATGTGAATGCCTTTTATTTACTTTCACATCGATGACAGCAGGAGCAAAGCTGGTGTGGTGCCTGTTTGTTATGTTCCTGAGAGATTTGACCTGATTTTTATGCAGCAGGCAAGTATTTATTATAAACTGAAGCCAGCAGTTACAGCTCTGAATTAGGAGGGAAGATTTTTTCAAAGCTATGGGCAAGGAAGCAGCAGCACAGTTCAGCAGTCAAAATGTTATACTGAGAGAGGAAATAAAAACCTGTTCCCAGCTGGGGGAGATTTGCTCTGTGACAAGGGCATAACACACACAAGACTATTCGAAGCTGGATGCTTACATGCACTTTAAAAGTATTTAATTGCACTGAAATCATAGAAATATAAATTACAAGAACATAAAAAGTATGGGTACAACAGACACTCCAACAAAAACTTGTCCAGACACCCCTTAAATCACTGGTAGCCTCTTCTGTATCTAGGATGCAGGGATCTTTTTTTGCCTCAGACAAATCAGCCAACGTTTTACTGTCTGTTTTTCCCTCCAAGCCTGTCAGCACACTGCCAGGGCCCCAGGGCCACACACGCAGTGAATCATCTCTCAGAAACATCTCCCCTCACGAGGTGTATCCCTCAGAGAGTATTTCTGCATTACCAGGCTTTGTAAGGACCAGCGCTCTTGTCTCTCCCCTCCTGCTATTCCTTCAGGTGTGCTTGGTTACACCTGAATAAAGCCTGCCTTGCCGATGTTTTCCAGAAATATGAAACTAATGTCGGAGCCCAAGGATCGCAGCTGTCTCGTGGGCAGAAACAGCGCATTGCAATAGCAAGGGCCATCATACGAGACCCCAAGATTTTATTACTGGATGAAGCTACCTCCGCCTTAGACACAGAAAGTGAAAAGGTAAATGAGCACTGCTCAGCCATAAGGAAACTGAACAGGATGGCTTGCAATATGCAATGCCTGTTTCACTTCTAGGGACACTCTGATGTGTCCCCAACACGACTGCAAGGTTATTCCACATTGTTAAGTCAGCCTGTGTAACTGAAGTGATGTTTTCAAAAGCCCCAGGAAGCACAACTATAAAACAGCAGCCAGGCTTAGGTTGCTGAAAAGGTGCATAGCAGCTGCTGGGGTTTCAGGTGGGAATGGTTCCTAAAGGTAGCTTCTGCACTCTAAAATACAAACAGAACTGTGCTCGAGCATATGAATGATGAGACTTAGCAGTCAATAAAAAAAGCAGTGAGCGCCCCAAGAACTTGGGCAATAATTTGCATAGCTTGGTTACACTCAGAGATTAGAGACATTTTTCAACATGTCAGCTGCTTTAATTTCCACCTCTGGCTATGTCTGCTGTCTCTTTGTTTTGCTAATGAACTGAATTCAAGGCCCAAGAAAGCACACCACTAATTGATTTAGCCAGTGATTTAGCCTCCTAGTCACTTTTACAAGTGTTGCACAACACGGTTAGTGTGAAGCAATCAGATTTATCCGGCTCTGAGCCCCAATCTGGTTTGCGTGTTCTCACTATGACACTTTGTCTGTTGATTTCAGACTGTGCAGGCAGCACTGGATAAGGCCAGAGAAGGACGCACCTGCATCGTCATTGCCCACCGCCTGTCTACAATCCAGAATGCCGACATCATTGCTGTGATGTCTCAAGGACTTGTCATTGAAAGGGGTACTCACGATGAACTGATGGCCTTGGAAGGAGCTTATTACAAGCTCGTAACAAGTGGTGCCCCGATTAGCTGAATTCTGAATTTGCAAGGTTTCTTTCCTGTAAGCAGATGCTCTGGTAGGTCTGCCTGTGTCGGTACCCGTTGTGCTGCAAACTGCACCAAGTGTCTAACTTTCTGCAGCAAACCCACTTGCCAGGCACACGCAGGGGATTAAGCGTGGACTGATGCACTCAGGAGGTAGCTTAGCCCACTGCTAGGGGAAAGAAACAGGGATTTCTAAATGGGAAAGGTCTGTGCTGGTGAGCTGGGGAACTGTTACCACCTGCAGCCAGAATACACAGTCCTGTCATTCCTCAACTAGCAATCCACTCTGGTGCTCTGGAAACTGCCACTTCTCTACATCAGCTGTGTGAATCAACAAACAATCCCAAGAATGAAGCTATTTATCAGGAGGGATCAAATCTCTCCTAACATTCTGTTTGCAGAGGATCACGGCTGATACCCTTCCTGTAAGAACAGCACCCTGACCTGTCCATCCCTTCATACCACACATGTCAGCCGTGCTGCTGGGGGAGGTGGGGCTGCAGCACTAACACCTCAGCACCCTGAGCTTGGCAGAGTGATGCCCCTTCACAGAACCATGGAAGAAAGGAAAGCAGTCCAGAAGAGGAACAGAAGCTAGCGAGGATCATTTCCTCTACACTCATCACTGATCAAGCAGATTTTAATAGGAATAAAGGCTTCAGTTAAATCAATGTAAAATCCTACAGTTAAATAAGACAATTATTTACATTTCTTCTGTCGTGGTGGTGATGCATACGTTCTGTTTCTTCAGAAGGTAAGATTAGTTGTTTTTTAAAGAAATCATAAATGTATTCAGTAACAGCAAACTGCTGGCTTGTGAGAGTCTTCCTGCAGACACATGGAAGCACTTTTGGAACTGTATTATCCTAATGTGGACATCTCTACATCAAGAATAAATAACTAACTTTCTTCTGGGGTGTCATCAGTGGAAGCAAGGGCATCAGTCAGGCACTTTCCACCCTCCTTATTACACAGGAAAACTTAAGGCCCCCTTTTGAATTATGATACAACTTACTATCAGTGTCCACACGTACATGCTCAGCATCTGTTCTAAATATTAACAGCAATAGTACAGCTGCAAAAGCCTGATGAAGTTTAAATGTTCACGGTTTGACAGCTTTTAGGTGCCACATAGTCTCATAAGTAAGGTTTCAAGTATATTCCACTGTGATAAAGTCACTAAAACCTGACTAAGGGCCTTGTTAGGCCTATTTCGCTGTATCTGGAGATTCTTTGGGCATCAAACTCTACACTCTGCTGCTCAGCCAGTGTCTTCTTATAGTTTATCCACAGGTTGACTTCTGAAGTTACTGCTAAAATTAAACTAACTTGATTTATTCAATTTCCCCACCATTCTTGGTTTTAGTAATGTTTTAATAGTTGCAAAAAGAAGAAGAGGTGGTTCAGACGGGAAGGGTCTTCAGCCCTATACCTAAGTGCTACAGGATAGGGTGCTCCAAGAAAGTGAGAGAAAGCCCGTGGGTTCTTACATGTCTGCACATCACTTAGAACAACACTGCAGCAATGCCAGTTATCATTCTACAGGTATGGTTGTGTCTGTCCCAACAGAGACACCAAGACTCTTTCTCAGTGCCAGGAAACACGGACCCTCATGTGGTAGGAATTAGAAATGTGGTGCCTACCCATACCTTGCAGCATAAAATAGCCAACATTGCCCAAACACTGCTGCGTGAGCCATAGGCTGCTGTACACTATCAACCCCCTGCTGTTGGCCAGAAGTGCAGAACAAAACAACTATACCAACATTCTAGTGTTTCATGACGCCTCTGTAGGTCACCTCAGTGGTAGGGAATAACAAAGCACAGAACAACATGACCGTAAGAGAAATCTTTGTTCATCATTATTTGTTTCTAGTCCCATTAACTTAGTAATTTTACTTAAGGACTCACAATTACAGAGAAGACGGGTTTCAGGCCAGCTGCTGTGGGAAGAAAAGTTCAGAGGGCCATTAAGCATTATGAGAATATTCCTCACACTGTTAAAATCACATTATTAACTTTCTTAAGTCAAGGTAGTCAGAGCAGGCTCTCAAATAAGGATGCCTGCTTCAGATGTGCTTCTCTAATTTGTATGATGTTCATTCCCAAGAGCCAACTCAAACTATTCACCATGTTTTCCCAATTAAATAAGATTCTTTGTATTTCAATTACCCCGCAACTAAGTGGAAGTCTGGAAGCAATATCCTATTTACATCTTCCAAGCCCTACTGCTAAAAGATCTCACATATTTAGCCCTCATTACTCATAGTACAGACTTATGCTGCTGGCATAGTAATTATTATGAGACGGTGTCAGCAAACCACTGCTTCAAGATTGCATGTCAAAAGGGAATATGCAACGGTAACAGCTAAATAATGACTCGCAAGGGAAAGTACCTGCCTTTGCCTATTTAGAGCATCCATTTTATGTAGCAACATTTTCAGAATCTACGAAACTCCTAGCAGTGACTCAGGCTTGAGACTCTTCACCTGAGAGAATTCGACTACTGTACCTTGGCAATACAGGAGCATGAAGAACGTTCCTGATCATTGCTGCCGTCTTCCTTCTTTTGTTGCTCTGTACAGAACCCAAACATCTCTTACACTGTATTTATGCATTTTCGGTATCAAAAGGTGAACTCTGTGTCAGTCGTGATTTGTGTGACCGCTTTCAAGAAGTACAAGTGACACAACCCACACAGCAATGCAAAAATACACTCTACAGAGTCTCATTGAAAAAAATGTTTATTTTTTTTCCCATCTGGCTTAATCAGAAGCTGTTTTGCTCAGCAGCTCAATAAGTTAAATCTAAAGCCTTGTTGATAGTTATGCTGGCCTTTTTCACCATGCCTGTAGAGCAGGAGGTGATGTGATGTGATCTGGTCACACCCACACCTAGCGCTTTAAACACACAGTATCGAAGTGTTAAAAAACTGAGTATTGCGTATTGCTATGTACAACTGATGCTTGATGCCCCATCTAGCTGGAGATGGACAGAACTAAAAGACCACCAAGTAGCTAAATAAAACTAGTTGATTATACTTTAAAACTTCAGTAAGACCTAGAGTATTGGGTCATTTCTAACCATACTGCAGCGTGGTTGCAATGTTTCTAGGAATAACATCGGCAATTAACATTTTTGAGCTGCCAAAGTCATTCTTGAAAATCCCAAGTGGGGATGTAATGGTTACTTACCCAGAGCACATCAAAGATGCAGTGGCATCCCCTTGGTTAAAATGAGTTAGCAAAACTACCTTTGTGGAAGGTTCTTGAACAGTTCTTATCCATCCCCTCACCATTTGGAAACTTAATCTAATTAAGTTTCTTTTCAGTTGTCCTCATTAACGAATGGACACAGTACGGAACCAAGGCAACTACAGTCAGAGGCATAGCTGCACTCTTACAAAAAGAGAGAATGTAGAATAAATACTCAGTATGAGTAGGTATCTTAACGAAATTATACAGCTGCAGCGCAGCTAAGGAAGCAGCTATACACACTATGCGGAAACTTATCTTACAGCTATTTTTACCTTTGCAGCTTGTGATGAACATTTCAGAATTAAGTCCGAGCCCTAAGCCAAAGAGGGCACCTAAATTCCTCACCAGTCCAGCAAACGGAGTTGTGTCAATGTTTATCCAGTCTGGGTTGGCACACCACTTCTTGGCCTTTGGAACAGACCATAGCAAGTCAATATCAAGAAGCTTAAGGGCTAGATAAAAGCCAAGGGCAAAGATGAAAAGAAACAAGTTTGTCTTGATGTACATTCTCAAGCTTGCGGTCTGAATAGCAGGGGTGTGCTCAAACGCTTCGGCCACAAGAATGCCTGTGGATTAGAAACTCAGTGTTACAGGGAGCAACACGTTTGTACTTGTGACAGTGCCCTGGTAGAATTTGATATTTGAAGACAGAAGAATATGTCTAGGTATTATTTCTTCCTCTCTCTCTCTCTTTTTCTATCTCTCTGGACAAAGACACAATTTACCACACATGTAGTACATTACTCACACTCAAAACTGCTAATGTGGGAAGAAAGAAATCCCAAGCATGACAGGTGTTTGCTATGAGGCATACCTGAGGCCTGACTGCATTTCCCAAGTGACAACCAACAAATATTACATATATGCTAGAATGGTCCTTTTCCAAAAGAGCCCCTCATTCAAAGACTGCTCCTGGTAATGCAGAATTCAGAACTGGTTTCCAAGCCCATTTTGAGCGCTGAAGGAAAAAACTCAGAACATGCTTGTCTTCTTTCTCATTCACTTTATCCGGCTATGAAAAGGGAAATAGGACTGCAAGCTGTTATCCAGTGCTGCCCAGGCCGCTCTGCAACCATGAGAGAGAAAGGGAGCAGGCAGCCACAGGTCAGTGCACTGGTCACCCTCCTTAAAACCAGATAGATAACAGAGAAATTATTCATACCTTTTATGCCCTAAATACCAATAAGAAACACATTGAAGTAACTCTGAAACATGTACTTTAGCTTCTTAATTCACCATGGGCAATCTGCAGTGCTAATTTCTTGCACTAGGTGTCTGGTGCTTGCTTGTCCACATTGTACACAAGGTTGTTTGTACCTGGACACCACTGAAGTAGCCCAAATAGCTTCCTCCTGAGAGAAAAGGTCAGGGCTGACAGGAGCAACTTCCTCTCTGATCCACACAGGCAGGACAGATAAAGACCAGGCACAGCCAACACAAACCAGACAGTGCTAGCCTCTGGCAGTGCAGACATATTAATATATTATCAACATGCATGTGGACAAGGGCTCATTCCTTGTGTGAATTACAAAGCTGATACACTAATATCTTACACATTTTACCTTCAGACTGCCATAAACTCCTTCATCTTCCAGAGAGTGTCGAGCACCACTACAGCTACAAGCAGAGTAGCACTACTAAAGATCTCTTGCCTTTTCTCACACTTCACTTTTTTTCAGACTTTTGCATGTAAGTTGCAAAGAAAAGAAAAATAGCAGCATTACCAGCAAATACTCCCAGAATAACTTGATGAGGGAAATGTGTTGCTATGAATACTCTTGAGATGCAAACACTGATCTGGATAATCCAAAAAATACTCCAGAGGAATGACCATGTCAGTCTAAGAGGGAAAAGGAAGATGCTTAACAAATAAGGCAAGATATTTCACCAAGTAATTTATACCAGGCCCCTCCATGTCAGGCTCATACTTTCACAAAGCAGAGGAATACAAGTAGAGAAGTTTAGAATCAGATGATTAAAAGCAGATCAGTAACTGAACGTTAGCAAGAATTGTTGCTTTTGCAGCCACATTTAGGGTGTTAGGAAGAGAGCAAATTGGTCCAACACACCACAGTGGTTTTAGAGATGAAAGTCAGCTATGGCAAGTTAAATTAGCACTAGCGCCTCAAACTTGTTTCTCATCATGAAATCATTCTTAACAGCAGAAGTTCAGTTATTTGGTGACAGAACTCACATGGTATGAGCAGAGCCAGCAAAGCAATTACAAGGCTTCCCCACAAAGCTTGGTAACATGTTATGCTGAACTTTGCCAACATTTACTTCAAAAAAGGATGTGAAGGACTGCCACCAAAGCAGTGAGGTTATATGCAAAACAAAAGATCAAACAAATAAAGACGATGAATAGAATTTGAAATTTCCAGGGCTGAAGATGTGATATGATCTTAAACTGAAGCTGATTCAGAGATATTTTACCAACTGGACAGCCTGACTATGAACATCTGATTAAAATAAGTCCCTTAAAACTAGCATATGTAAAAAGAAATAATTGTATGAGCTGGAATAATGGAAAGGCACTGACCTGTGAAGGGTAACTGCTGATTTATCTTTCCATCTAACTGTGTAGCTAAGTGCTGCTGTGACCATTACATACCAGATACAGGATGATCCCATGGCATGTCCAGATGGACTTCCTAGTAAACACAAGAAGGAAACATTCAAGCCTAAAAATGATGGCTGTAACATTTGTCATACAGAAAATGTCTACTGGCAGTTACTCAGGCACATAATAATTTAGAAAGAAAATGCTTACCAGAGGCTGAAAGAATGTTAACTGTGTCTCAAATACACATCTCAATACGGATTTTTCAGAAGATTCATCTAATCAGAATCTAGAATACAGGTCTGCAATCAAGTAGGCAACAGCTGGGCCATTTCATGGGAAAGCCAAGTATTTTCCCATTACTTAGATTTGACTGTAATTTTAAAAATAAAGCTCTCTCAGATTAGGAAGGTTTTAGAATGGGCTACCTCATACTTAATGGGAGCAGCAGAGATGTAGCTCTTTGTAACATTCCAAAGTGCCAGAATAGACTTGGATGGCCCTTCCAAATGTTTTTATTATCTGCTTCTCCAGTTACCATGGTGTTGGCAATTCTGACTGGGATCTGTCTTATTACCATTATTAAAGACCAGGTAATTCACAGTTTTAGTTAGTTCTGCAATAGATATAAAAATGTACCTGCAGTGTAATGGAAGAACCATCTGATTATGCTTTATTTTTATTTATTTATAACATTTTAAGGGGTCTACAGTGTCAACTACCTCGGATTCATAATCACTGAAACTGACACATAAAGCGATGCTTTAACTTATTGGACTAATTGCTGTGCCTATGCTAGCCTGTAACACTGAACACATTCTGATATAGTGATCAAGAGTGATTTCTTTTTATTGTAAGTATAATATAATATTATATTAATTAAATTAATATATATTAATATATTAATATATATTAATATATTAATTATTATATTAATTAATTAAATAAACAAAGTTTTAATTTCACTGGAAACAACATAAATCCACAGAAAACAGAACTTCCTGCAACTGTGAAAACCACCGAAAAATACAAGTATGCTGGCATAAGGCAAGGAAAAAGACTCCCAAAAGTACTTTGCTTCTTTTCCCCTGACCACCAGGTTTACATTCAGCAAGTTGAAACGGGGAAGGAGATATATTAGATGACTGCAATCTGCCTATACCAGACTTTTACAGTTTGGCTCTCTGTGGAGACAAGAAGAAATAAAAGGGACAGGCTTATTTCACTGGCAACATAAATCCTTTGGGCAGAGGAAATAATTTGGCTGAAGAATGTGTTCTGACACAGCACTATATAGGAGTTTGCAAAGCAGAAGATAATCTCAGTGAAGGAGCAAAATGGGAATGTCTAGAGAAGACAACCAACAGAATGATTTGTCTCCCTGCACCACTTTTCTGCATTCTGTTTGTCACTGTCTTCAGTAGTCACACTGCTAACACTTGGTTAATTTTGCAATAGATGTAAACATCTAAACCTTACAACAGAACAAATGTCACTGATAAGGAAACCATGGTGTTGTATATTAACATCAGGAAAGCTTCTCTTTGTTGTCATCCAGGAAAATCTTTTCACTGTTCAGCTGCAAATTGCCTACTAGAAACACCATAAACTCCACCCTAAGGTCTATGGTCTCAAGACCTTACAAACACCAGAGAAGAGATGACTGCAGAATATTAGTTCAGTTCATTCCAAAAGTAAAACCAAAATCCTAGATTCCTTGTCACATAGTCATATAAACAGTTCTACTGAGCCACAAATTTGGGGGTTCAAGCTATACCATCAATATTTGGATATGCCTTTCTCAGGTCTCTGGCTGCTTCTCTAACATTTTCATACAAACTGCATATATTAACAGTGAATAAAGTACCATGACAGTCCATATGATGCCTATGTGCAACCAACAGCTTGCAACGACTGCACCTTCTCTCGTTATTAAAGAACGGGTGAGTGAGAGATACTATCAATGCTCAAAGGCAAATTTGAAGGTGGGACAAATTGTGGTCATTATAAGTGCAGACAGGGAATCATTAGGACAGTAGTACCCACTGAACAGATACTGGAATTACTTCTTGCTTCAGGAAGAAACTAACAGGAAGAAAGGCTTTCTGGTTCAACAAATCAAAATGAAACATGCTGGTTCCTTAGCCAAGGCCTGGAATTATGTGGTGCTGAATAGGTTCAGTTCTGAAAGCTTTTGAAAAGATCTGAAGGACTGTAATACTTTGGATTAGGACCCAAATTAGTTCACTTGAAACACTCTGCAAATCATGTATAGACCAGGCATTAAGCCCTGTGTGGCACAAAGGCTTATGCTTTTTGTTCAAAATTCCAGTGGAATATAATGCAGGATATTGTTAACAAAATACAGCTCCGCAAACCACTCAAAAGCTTACGAGGGCATTGATGAGGTGCAAAGCACATTCATTTCCACAGTCAATATTTTCTTGTACAATTAATTAAACTCAATTCAGTCAGTTAGCTTCAAGCAAATTTACCTTATTTCACATATTAGGATGGCACAAGCCCATTTAACTTCAGCAGTATAACATTAAAGTTCCATAGAGAAGACAACGAGAATGAAAAATGTGAAAACACATCAAAAAGGTACATGTTTGAAAGATGTTTTTTCCCCATATAATTGTACACATACTCTCCCCTCTCTCCCCACCTACATTCACTGCCGATGCCTGGTTCTGGTTTCCACTTGTCATACATTACAACACTGATTGTTGTTATTACGGTTATTTCACTGGACATTTTGTGTGGTTTGAATATTTGCAAAAAATAGTGCACAAGCCCTACAACCCAAAACAGCTTCCTGCTGTTTTGGAACACTCTTAACACGGAATTTCCTTCTCAAACTGATGGCTTTGGCACCACAAATGTTGCAAAAAGTGACCTCACAAGGTAGGTGAATCACTGTATCTAAATGCACAACGAAAGTTTTGTGATAATTTCTTTACAATATGCTGATACATTCCAGTTAGGAGCTATTTTTAAAGCAACCCCCCCTCCGTTGCACTGTTTAAAGGCAGTGAAGTGAATGTTCTTATCATGCATCAATCAAAAACCTATCCCATTACATATTTTCCTTTTTATTTTCCTGCATTTTGGTACCATTTTATACATACATTTAGAGATTTGTGGATCATATAAGATACTTGTAAGTCATATCCTCCTTCCCATCTGAAGAAGCCACTATTCTCTATTAAATGTACCGGTGCAATCGCCAACATTTCTTACCTGGTCCAGTTTCACATGTTATAGGAAACTGTTCAAGGCAGGGACTTGACTGATTGGGGTAAATCATTGTTTCTTGCACCCACCAGTATGGGCGATGGCCAAATAAAATCCTGACAAAAAAAAATCAAGTAGAAATGCAATAAAAATATTTCTTACGTTAGAAGGCCTCAGGAAAACATGATAAATAATCCTCTAATGAGTATGAAGAGCTACATTGCCAAAACTATTGTAGAACAGTTCTATAGGTTTTTCTCGTGTTATCAAAATGTAATCTGCAGCTTATCTTAAATATCTTCATTGCGAATTCCCACTTTCCAGTTACAAGGAAAAGTCTATTAGTACATTATTCATAGAAAGTTTTCTAAGCTTGAGGCACACATAGAAACCATCATTAAAAATAACAAATTTTAAAACAAATCCAACTTCTTACCATTTAAATATGAGGTTGAACCAATCACCAATGACTGCCACCCAAATCATTTTAGTACCAACCACTTGGTTGAGCTGAAACCAAAGAGGAAAATAAATTGAGAATATATTCCGGGGATCGCCGACATGTGACATAAAATTAAGGAAATCCTGGTAAGCCCTGTAGTCCCTCTGTAAATGCTGAATGATAAGCACGCCATTGCTATGAAGGAGATCCATCTTAATGGATTATACTATGCCTGAAATATAGTAAAGTTCTTTTAATCTCAGGTTTCTAGTGATGGAGAATGATAACCATGGAGGGGAGCTATTAAAAAGTGAGAGAAGGTGATTGACGTTGCCTTTATATTGTATCAGCATGGTGTACTCAGCCATTCCTGGAGCACGTGGCTCCGAACCTCTGGGAAAGCACATGAGTCTGTTAGCACTGGAAAGCTTTTCTGTTTGCAAGTTTTAATTGGAGAAAACTAAGTGAAGTACATGCTGAGCAGCAGCAAATGGTGGGGAAAGTTTTATGGCAGCACAACGTGTGGTTTATGCAATCCTTTGTATGAACAGTTGGAACATGTTTGCTTGAATTTTCTCACAGTTCATTTCTCTGCAGGATGGACATTAGCAATGTGTGTACTTCATTAAGTGTTGCCTGCATACAAGATGGAAAGAATACACAGTTCTTTGCAGAACTGTCATTGAAACTTCACTTTTCATTTTGAAATAGAATTTGACTACCATGCTGCATCTAATACTCTGTACAATACATTTTCAGTCAAGGAAAATGCAACAAGCATCAACACCAACAATGCTGTTGAGCTCTAGATTAGTTTTTAAAGCAGCAATATCTCAGAGCTGTGAAAAACAATTGTTTCTTCATACAAGAGGCCACGTTAATGCAAGGCACACTGCAGATGAAGCTTAGTCTCTGAGTCATGTCTTTCAGAACCACCACTTTTTCATGTCGCTTACATGATGCAAGTCCTCCACTCCTTGGATAAAGCCTGACCTGCTGCACCCCGCTTTCTGCTGCCTTGCCTACCATAAAGGAGACCTCCTTCACAGCTGCAGCAAGGCTGCAAACAGATGATTGTACTTCCCTGAGGTATTCCCAAGTGAAACACATGATTTCTCCAGGGCAAATGGTCACAAGATTCTGAACACATAGAAGGATTTTAAGAGTACACACCAAATGATGTATTAATAAACCAGATATATCAATATTAGGACTAATAACTGCAGCATAGGAAAATATAATATTGATTCATGAGGTGGCTATGTGAAAAACTGATTAAATGGATATCAAAAGTCTGATGACACTATCATCTGATATAATCAGAGGAGAAGAGGGACACCTTCAGTTCTTTATCATGCTGTAACATTCAGACATACCAGTATGTTCTATTAAAGACAACCTATGCATCTGAAACATTTAAAATCAGGAAAAAATATCATCTGTATTTATTCACTGTGCACTTGTCTACTGCTTTCTCCACAGCGCTCAAAGTTTAATTATACAAGCCATGGAGGCAAAGACACAAACTGCTCACCTGGTTTTGCTGAAGAAAGACTTAATGGCCTTAACATGGTTTTATGGTGTATGGTCAGGGAGTCACATGAAAACATTAAATAGATTCAACAAATAAGGGATGATAATTAAGTGGACTTAGAAGATTTCTCTTCCTGACACAACCTCACATTCAGATTAGCTACTTACATTTACCTTCAGTTATTAATAATCTGGTTTTAGAAATGTTTCAGCAGTTTCAAAATCTATGTGTTCATTGCCACCAGTTGCATTGAGTCATGTAGAAAACCTTCATGTTACAAAGAGATTTAAAATTCAGGACAGTAGCAATGAATATATCCTAGCTGTTTAGCTTAAGTATCAGCAAGGGAACCGTCAGACAAATGACCTGATGGAATTCATCATCCCTCTTCCAGTTCTTTCACAGGAATGAACTTATGTACAAACACCACTGTCAAATAACTTTATATATTTTATTTCTAGACAAAGACTTACTTACAATATCACCACTACCAAAAATCCCGCTTTTATGTATATCTGGGTTCAGTATGCAAAAAATATAACAATCCAAGGTCTCCTTCTGGTTTTGTCTAGTCTATAAAGAACAATTATATTTAAACATGAGTGTAAATCTCAAGTCAGTTAGTGGCTGAATAATAATTATCTTTCAGTAATTACTTAAAAGAGCAATTCTAATGAGGTTAAGTCTAAATACGGTATTGTACTAGGAAAAATATTTTGGAATAAGTAAGTTTCTATCAAGACACAATTTTACGTCCTCAGGAGACTAACTAACAAAGAACAGTTTCCAGTTCATTTTTAATGCCACCATTAGAAAAAAGGCCTCTTTGACGCAGTATGCGCAGAACCACTGCAATAACTTTTTGCACGTTTGATTTGTTAAAGTATACGACTACCCACCCCTGTCACTCACTGAGATAGTGCTGTATCTGCTCAAGCTGCATTCTTCCTCAGACAGAACCACTGAGGCACATGTTGGTTCTCCAGAAATTTTGTTAATGTAATGTTTGAAGGTAAGTCTTGACAGTGTTTCAGTTAAGTAAGCTCTTTTGTATAATAATCAAGGCCTCCTGACACTAATTTTGATGATTTTGCTGCCTATTTGTAAGCTGCTCATTGCCGTTCTGCTTAGACAGAAAAAACCTTGGACATAATGAAGAGTAACAGCTAACATAAAAAAGTTTGAATTTTCTCCTGTGTTTTTTCTATTTCAGAAGATCCTTCATCCACACCTTAGGAGTCAAGTCAAAGGAGCCATGTTTAAAAGGGACGTTTAACAAAAATAACCCACAGTCTGTGAAACACAAAGCAGGAAGATTTTAGAACACATAAGCAAGTTTCTGTGAGTGAGGAAGTGACATTCTGCCTTCAAGTGAAGGTCTCATTATAGCTGGAAGCACATGTGATGCTGTTTCACCCAAAAGGCAATCACCAGCTTACACCTGGGTCACCTCATGTCCTGCCTGGAATATCAAAATATCTGTAGAAGTCTGAGACAATGAAGACTTTCCTGGCAATAATAACCAGCAGAGAAAAGATGGCAGAATCTGTTCTGGGATGCTACAATTTAACAACTCATTAAAACTAACAAAGAAAAAGTACTAGTTCCTCAATATTCTTTCCTCCCCTCTTCCTTTCCTATGCAAAGCTCTGCAAAATCCTTCTGTAATGCACTTAGTATTGCAGAGTCACTTGAGATCATCTGTGACATAAAACTACTTTCTGTAATTTAGTACATGGTACTATAAACATACTACTGTTTTTTAGTACATAGTACGTTTAGTGATCTAGTACAAAATGGGGAGCATGTGTACTGCAATTAAGGTTTGAGATCAGTGCTTTGTCTTGTTTTGATATCAGAAAACCAAGGGTTTGCCTACACATGACCAAATTATTTCTTTGTGAAAATTAAAAATGTTACCTGTTTTTAATGCATTGATATTTTCTTGATGTATTTTCCAAGACACACAAAACCAGAGACTATCCAAAAAATGTTACCTGTTCTTGAAGGGCCATGGTGGCAATCCCCTGAAGGGAGGCTAAAGTGTTTACAGCTGCATTACACCTACGTATTAGAGCAAATATTGCATAACAGATATCAGATGTTGTTAAGTAAATGTTTGCAAGGGAAGGAAAAGCCATCAAAGCAAACATTTTCTAAAACACTGTTAATGGAGGCCTGTGTCCTGGGCCTAACTTTCTGGTACATTATGCTTAGTTAATTGAACGGTAACATTAATTTCCACATCAGTGTTTTCACTGGCACTGAACCAGCTATAAGGATTAACTAGCAATGTAGTAAGCTCACAGGCAGACACTGCATACAAGAGATACAGCTATTTTGTTAGACAAGAATATTTTCTAAATAAAACACTCAAAAGACACAATTTTAAATTTAGGAAGAGAGGAATGTTTCAAGAAGCTCCTTCCTCCCCCTTCCTTCCATATTTCATTCCCTGCAAGTACAGGAAACCAACAGAACTCATGTTTGCAATGTAACAGTAACTGCAAGACCTTAATACTCATTTATATTTGTGTCTGCAATTGTAGAGGCATAAATGACAAAACCACTGCATGGAATACAGTGCTGGCACATTCTTGAAATAGTCACATCTAAGTAAGTCTAGATATGGTAAGTATGAACTGTTTCTTAGAAATCACAAGCAACCTAGACTTTAAGAGTGGATAAAAATTCTTCTGATTCCATAAACTGCAAATAGAAATGGAGTCTGGACCCATAAGGGCAACAATCTCCGCCACATTATTTTGTTCCCTTTCCAGCAAAACTGTTGCCATTCTCTAATCTCTGAAACTAGATCTATGCCAACCACAGCTCATTAAGATCAGAAACATGCCACAAGAAGTAGCTAAGTCTGCTTACTAGCACCAGCTCTTCAATTCTGTGTTCCCTTAGCAGTTTCCACACAAGCTGCATTATCCCTCAGCTAACCCGTAAGCCAGCAAGGGCAGTGCCCAGCACAGACTCTGAGCTAGCAATAAGATAAGGCAACAGATCTGTGCTGGCACTTGCCTGCCCTCCAGTTCAATTGCAGGTTAATGGTCAGCCTGCTGCTATCAAAACCTTCAGGTACTCTAGGGTTACAAAGACACAAGTGAAGATCTAGCAAATGCAGAGATTGCATGTATGACACGACTACATTGTCTCCAGCAAAGTTCATAGCGCTAGAAACAGGTTAAATTGCTGTTGAAACTTTCTTCCCTCTGTGACTATGCTGTGGCTTCATGTGACAGACATGCAAGGAAAATCCCCAAATATTCCAAAGAAATGTCTGGGCTACAGTTACTGTAAGGTTAGGTGCCAGCATTTGCGCCTGTGGAGCCTTAAGTTACACCTAAGAGGATTTAAGAAGGTAGGGACCTGTGCTAGCTTGGGTCATGAGGCAATATTTCTGTCTGTGGTTGCTAAAAGCTGATTATTCAAAATAAGAACTACCATCTGCTAAAATCACTGTGTTTCATTTAAAGTTACAATTGGTAAATGGATTATGGATAGAGAAGGTAAGTTTGAGGATGCACTATATTTTAAGTTCACATCTCTAGAAAACTCTGAGAAAGTGCTCCTAATCAGACAAAAGATCAATTAAGGTTTGAGCTAGTAAATGTCACGGGTTACATTTAGCTTTTGGCTAGTGACAGTGGGACTACTGAAATCTACAGAAAATTCACTGATAACCTAGTATTTCTGAGCCAGTGCAGCTACTGTGAGCCTATTACCTAAGTTAAAAAAAAGGATTCAGGAGTAAACAGACTGAAAAACCCACCCTGGGATAGAATTCAGGATTTATTTAGGTTAGTTAACTTGTATTTGCTAATCTCTAACAGCTGAGAAAATTTTGTATTCAGAAAGCTTTGAGCTCAAGTTACAAGGGCAGTGATGTCAGGGTTCAATATTTAAACTTTATACTGGTAGTATTCACTTGGTTTGGTTTAAGCTCTGATTGGAAAAAAAAGATAGAAAAATGGCCCTATTTAAAAAACAAAAAAAGCCATAAAGTACAGGCCTCATAATGCCCAAATTCATATGTTGCTACCTAGTCATCCTCTAACCAGCCCAACTTCAGTACATTTATCTGAAGCAGGTAATAAACATTGGCCTAATAATTAGCTCTATGATTAATGCTGAGGAAACTGAAATCTGGAGAACAGGTGTCTAAGTGAAATGAGACAAACACAGCTGGGAAGAAGGGCTATCCATCACTAGTAACATTTTATACCAGAACCATGCAACTAACAGTTACTGGTTTCAACACAGACTTTCCTTTGGATCTGCTGGGGTGGGGCGTGAGTTACAGCATCCTCAAAGCTTTATTAAGGCTACATTACTCTGAGCTTTTTCTGAACAGCACTAAAGTAATGAAAACCGGTAGAAATTCATTAGCTATGGTAAGGATTCTGTGATTAACGGAAGGCTGGCACTCAGGACCACAAACCACTGCTTATGTAGTCAAAAGGGAATCTATACAACTGGACCAAACTCGGCTGTGGTGTCATTAAGTGCCCATTCTGTAACAGAGGCTTAGAAGAGCGCTTAGCTGCGGACAGGCGGGGCTACCGTATCGTTTCCGTTCCCACCAGAAGGGGCTGCAATCAGCATCAGACCGGCCTTTGAGAGTGGAGATGAAGAGAACGTTTAGTGTTTACGAGTAAAACACCTCCACGTGCAAGAGCCTCAAGCTTGGGGAATAAGGAGACAGTTCAGGAGCGTCACAAATTCACGTCTCGCTTACCCCGGGCACGTTCCATGAGTAGACACTGTCACAGGCCCTGGCGCGGGCTCAGGGGGGTTGTGAGGGGGGGTGGGTGGAGTACAGGCCCCAGCCCGCTCCCCACTCCAGGCCTACTGCCATTCCACACCGAGCACAAACCCACAGGCAATCATGTCTACGCCCCCGACCACCGCAGGTGTTTCCCACGGGAAGGGGCGGGTTCTGCCCGCCCAGGGCCCCGTTACCGGAGTAACCAGAAGGCGGCTCCCAGCAGTAACGGTCCGCGGCAACAGGGCGGGCTGAGCCAATCAGAGACGCGCTTGTTGCGGGGTAGGCGAGAGGCAATGCCGGTCCGCGATTGGCTGTTGGGGAGGCGGGAAGCGTCGGCGGTTTGAAAGCGGGTGCCTGCGCAGGGCTCGGCCGAGCAGGTAGGCTCCTGGTCGGTACCAGGGTACCGTAGGGGTCCCGGCCCTGGATTACTCCTTGCTGGCAGAGCTACTGAAGGGGCATTGCTGCTGCTGCTGCTGCTGCTGCTGTTCGTGGTCGTAGCAAAACAAAACGTGAGGGAAGAGCTTTTAATCACAAGCAGTAAAAGTGAAGAGAAAAGCTGTCCTGGAGGTTTGTCCTGTGACCGCTGCGGTTGTCCTGTGTGTCCTGACGCGTTCATTCGCTTGTGTGTCTGCTCCAGCATTATGGCTAACACAAAGGCAGAAGATGAAATCGTCCTTTTTGAAAGAGAAATGAAAGAGTTTTGGACCAAATTCAAAAGCATTTATGGTACTGAACAGATCAGTCAGACTTTGGCACTGAGGGATTCGTGCAAGGAGTCTATAAAAGCGCTTTCAGGTAAAAGGCTCTATGCTCCTATAACCTCTACTTTTCCCAAGGTATTGTCAAAATTCCTCAGATAACTGAAATAACTTTCCATTACAGAGAAATGGTCCAAGAAGCTGAAAGAAGAGGACCTGATGATCGATAAAATTCATGAGTATAACAATGGTACAGTACAGTGTTATTGTTACATGCTTCTGAAATTGACTTAATACAGCAGGATAATATGTGTGACCATTTAAAAAAGGTCATCAGAATGATGACAGAAATAAAATGAAACGTGGTTGCTTACAGGATGTAATTGTAAGCCAATTGGAAAACTTCACTGATGATGTGAAACGTTAAAGGTCTAGTAAAAGTTTGTGTATGATGCTTTTTGGTGCTTAAGTGTTTAAAATGAAATGTCTTGGGCTTGGCAGAACCCCCCTATTGTCTACAGTATTATTGCTTCAAATTCTCTTCTAGCATAAAAGGACTTACACCTCCCTCACTTCGCCAAGAAGTTATACCTTCCTTCAGACAGGAGGAAGGTCATGGGGGAGGAGGAGGTGTGGGAACTGGGGCAGCAGTTCCCTATCTGTGGATGGCAGAGTGGATACCTTTTCCTATCCTCTCTCTTTTTTTCTCTGGTAAATAGCATGTTCACTTCAGGGAGTAGGTTTATTTTTTGGGGGCAATTGGAGGGGTGGTGGCTCGGCTAGAAGGCAGCCTAGATGCCATTTTTGAGGTTACAGCTTAACAGAAAGCAGGAAATAGGAGAAGTTCAGTTGTAGGTCCTGAAGGGGTGGATTAGGGTATTGTTCTCTTTTGTTTTTATTTCTTCTTTATTTCTCAATTAAGTCTTAATACTTGCAGCTTCAGTTTCTGCAATTGTGTTTTATTCTCCTCCATCCAGGACTGAGGAGGGCAAGAGGCTACTTTCTGTATTGTTAAGCAAAACACTTATTTTTTTTTTCCAGCCTAGTGCTAAACCATGATAGAAAAATTGATGGCTTGTACGAGGAATGAAAACAATTTCCACTCAGAAATGCAGCTCATGATCTGGAATATTGATCTAAGTCCCCTCTCCTTCTTTATCCTGCATCCTGGAAGTCATCTTTTATGGTGTTGCCACACAGAAATATGGTTTCTGGTTATGGCCCTGTGCATTATAACAGTGTGGGAAGTATACCTGAGACAGGACACAGATGTTTGGCAGGAGAGGCTTAGAGCTCTGATAGATACAGTGTCAATCCCACTTGTGTGTTATGCTGTGCCCGATTCAGACTTTTGTAACCACTCTACTAACACAAATCCAAATACAACATTAATGCAACTAACACCTGTGCTCACCCTAGCAGCTCTGATAACTCTACCCTTGACCCTGGAAATGGTTGGGGAGACTTAAAGGTGCATACCTTTGTGATGTACTTGCACCTGTTTATAATATACGGTGAGAAGTAGGGTATAATTCTACTTCACTCTTCCTCCAAAGACATGCAATTAGCTCCAGTTTCAGGAAGAACTGGTGGCAGGGCCAAGGTGCCTCAGGATGACAGGCTAATGGAACAGGTAGATGCAAAGCAGGAGGAAAGGGAAAGGAGAAATAAATGGCAGCCATCCCTTATCAGTCCAAGAATACTGATAGAAGAAAAGAAGAGGTAAAGAACACCACAGACCTCCCACCAATGAAATTAAGAACTTGAAGAGCCTAAACCATGCGATGAGCGCCAGTTAAGTTGGTGCACCCTTTCTGCTTTCAATATTGACGACAGAGATGAAGATGAGGACTGGCCTGGCTCCTTGCATTGCAGAGATTTGATGAACATCAGAAAGGACTTTAGCGGGGGGGGGGGGGGGGAGAAAAGAACTCTGATGGTTTGACTGTTAAGATGCTGGGCCTCTGTAGACCAACAAAACCATCAAGCAGACCAAGCAACTGAATTCTTCAAGACTGATCTGGACTGGGAGCATAAAAATGAATTGTTCCTAGCAAAATGGACCCATGATACTTGTGGCCTTCAAAGCAGGGATGCTTCCTACCAATGGGCCCGAGACAGAGGAGTGGATTTAACCATGGATGCTATAGTGCAGGTTATCCACAATTGTGATATATGTGCTGCTATAAAAACTTGGAAAGTAAATTCAGTACTTTAGTAAAGTGATGGTACTTATGCATCTTACTTGTTAATAATACAGTCAAAGCATCGGTGCAGGATTAACTTAATTGAATTTTGTAGTTAAACTTCAGAATATCAGGTAAAAATACTTGTGGTTCTAATATCAGTCAGTGTTTCCACCTGTGGATGGGATCCACCATCCTCACGCTCTGAACATGTGTGTAGTGCTGACACCAGAAACAAACAGCATTTGGCTGGAGTATAAGGAGCTCCCTATTCAGTCACTTCTTTTGAATAAGAGCATCAAGTACAGTTATGCTGACTTGTCCCTTCAGCAAGTACTAAATACCAGGGACTGAATTAACTGTGTATGTTCATGTTTTCTTGCTTCTTTCAGAGCTGCTCCAGCAAAAACAACGCATATCAGAAAACCAAGAGCGTCTGGCAGAAATAAAATCTAACCTAAATCAAGAAGAACAGGAAAAGAAGGACTTGTCTGACCGGATCAAAGAGCTTAAAGAAGAGTTGATGAAGAAAAAGGAAAGTAAGAGCAGGACAATAAATACATTTTCTTAATTGGAGGAGGATTGCTTTCAACACTTGTTTTCATCTGCTTGTTTTACCTTTACTGTGGCATTAATGATGGCTTTTACAATTTTAGTAATAGCTTCTGAAAACAAAGCTGCTAAGGAGAAAGTGGAACGACTATGCAAGTCTAAAGAATTGTTTGAAAAGCGGCTTGGATTGGAGATACGCAAAATTCACAGTAAGTGCCCCTGGTTTCTGTTTACAGTGATGCAGGGTGCTTAATGTTTGTAGACACGTGTTGTGGATTGTGAAGAACTTCTGCTTTTGCATCTGAAGAACTGTCTCAGCCCAGGCATTGCCATGGTCTGTCAAATGGCATAGTATGGTATATTTAAAATGCACCTGTCTTTCAGAGACGAGGGTTGCTTACTTTGTAAGTGAACTAAGACTTAATTGGAACCATAGCTTCATACTGTAATTTTAATTACTAAGACTGGTTAATTACTGTTTATTAATTCTGGTTCTCTCCTTTAGATGAACAGCTACCGTTCATATTTAGACACATTGACCACAAAGATCCTGACAAGCCATATATGTTTACGCTTTCTATAAATGAGCAAGGAGATTATGAAGGTATGTGAAGTTTGTGAATTTTGAATACTGACGGACAGAATCTGATGACTCTACTTCCCACTTTTTCCAGTAGGGGTTAGGTGTGTGGTAGTTGTAGCCTTTATCAATATCTGAATGCAGTGGTGACATGTGAAAATTAAATTTCTCCAGTTCATTTATATGAAAATACAAGTGCTTATCTTCACTCCCCTCCATTTGTGGGTTGCTTTTCATCCTCTTCTGCTTGGTAAAAATTACAGTAGAGGTTTACAGAGATAAATAGGTGCTTCAGTTTGTAGCCTGTTGCCTCTTCCCTTTATGCTTGAGAGTGATAGTGCTGACTGATGTATTTGAACCTGTTTGAGAAACCTAGAGGGCAGAAAATAAAGGGTTCCCCAGTATTATGTGAAGCCGTTACAGTTGTGCAATACAGGAAAAAGATGTAAGCGTAAAATCCAGCCTTCACCTTCTATAAGGGTGCGGATTTTCAGATCTTAAAGTTGGTTTTGAAATACAGATCTTGCTACAGTTATGAACAACAGCAGCAGTAATCTGAGTTAACTTCTAGGCTGATGTTCCTGTTGCTCTGCTGTAGCTCTAGCTGTGAGCTAAATAGATTCCAATGTTACTAGTCAAATTTAAACCCTACTAAGGTTAAAAGTACGAAGCCCAAATGCATCAGCTTTCAGTCTGTGTGCCTGCAGAGCATCAAAAATGTTTAGCCATACATTCCAATTTTTGAGCAGGATACGGTTTGCTGGGAATTGCACTGACAATTCAAGTGGGAGCAGAGCACTAAGTGGGAGGCCTTGGAATAAGTACTGTGTGCTCTCTGAGGATTTGCCTTTGCTGAGAGAAAATTGCTTAACAGGCTGCTCGAAAGTAATACTGGAGGAAGCTAGAACATAGTAACTACATTTGCATTTCATAAGCATAGAAAAACAGTAATGTTGAACATTTTTGTAGTAGTCTAATCTTCTGAAAATTTATCTCTTTAGTGACTTCCTGTACTCCTCCCCTGGACTGCATAGCAGAGTTCCAGCTCAAAGTGAGAGAAACTAACAATTTTTCTGCGTTTGTTGCCAACATCAGAAAAGCTTTTACTGCTTTATGTTATAAACAGTCTGTACAAAACTAGCTTATTGCTCTCTCTATCTGTAGATCACTCCTTTCTTTCCTGCCTGTACTGTGGAAGTATGTATTTATCTGTGCTTTGCTCCAATATCCAAATAAATAAACTAACTGTATTTTAGTTCACTACTGTTTATAGACTTTTGGACCATTCTTTGAACAACAGTGTAATGAAGTACTTTCTGGTCTAGGTGTCAACTAAACTACACCATTTAAATAATAGTTATTTCTTTGAATTTGTACTTCCATCCCAAAAAAAAGCTACAGGCACTTTCATATCACAGAATGATTAGGGATCAGAAGGGCCCTCAAAAGATCATCCAGTTCAATCTCCCTGCCACAGCAGGATCACCTAGACCAAGTTGTGCAGGAACATATCCAGAGAAGGAGACTCCACAACCTCCCTGGGCAGCCTGTTCCAATGCTCTGTTACCCACACTGGGAAGATGTTCCTTCTGATATTTATATGGAACCTCCTATGTTCCAGCTTGCACCCATTGCCTGGCTGCCATCCTCCTGACACCCACCCCTCACATATTTAGAGACATGAATGAGGTCACTCTTCAGGTGCCTCTTCTCCAAGCTAAAGAGACCCAGCTCCCTCAGCNTTTAAGCACACTCCTGCCCTTCACCTGCCTGTTCCTCCAGAAAGCAAGACCTTGAGGATACTCAACCAAATACTTCACAACTGTATGGCAGCACAAAGCCAGGCACTATACAGCAACTTCCTTGCCGTATGTTTCGAATGGAGCCGGTTATTCAAGAAAGGGCGGCAGACACACTGCTCTGATGCACTCTGTGGCATATCCAGTTTGGTCATAATCTTCCAACAAGAGAAAGATATTAAACACTCTGAGTAACAAAGAGAAATGCTCAGGCTTGCTGTCATTTTCTTTCTGCATTCATCCCAGGNATGCTAGACACCTTCTAGCAGGTCTGTGTCCTTGAACTGAGGGGCCCAGAACTGGACACAGTACTCCAGATGTGGTCTCACTAGTGCAGATGGGGATAAGAACTCTTGGTCTGCTACCTACCCCCCTTACAATGTACCCTCAGGATGCTGTTAACACTCGGCCACAAGAGCACATTGCTGGCTCATAGTCATCCTGCTGTCCACTAGGACCCCCAGGTCCCTTTCTCCTACGCTGCTCTCTCTATTCATTTTTAAGCACACTCCTGCCCTTCACCTGCCTGTTCCTCCAGAAAGCAAGACCTTGAGGATACTCAACCAAATACTTCACAACTGTATGGCAGCACAAAGCCAGGCACTATACAGCAACTTCCTTGCCGTATGTTTCGAATGGAGCCGGTTATTCAAGAAAGGGCGGCAGACACACTGCTCTGATGCACTCTGTGGCATATCCAGTTTGGTCATAATCTTCCAACAAGAGAAAGATATTAAACACTCTGAGTAACAAAGAGAAATGCTCAGGCTTGCTGTCATTTTCTTTCTGCATTCATCCCAGGCAGGAATAGTTGCTTTGTTGTTTCTAACAGAATTCCTTTGCCAAGATTGCTACACACAGAACATAAAATACCTGACAGCCACTGCATAGGAATTTACATCCCTAGGAATTATTTCTAGAGAAGATTATTTGATTGTAAATGTTTTGTTCGTACTCCTAAAGCAAGAAGTAAAGCTTTAATGTTTATTGTGTGTAATCTAAACCTGTATAACTCTGGAGTCTGGATAATTACGTTTGCTAACGTTAGTCAGATGCAGATCTTGCTTCCTCTAAAACAGCCAGACATTCCAAGGGNTTGTGTGTAATCTAAACCTGTATAACTCTGGAGTCTGAATAATTATGTTTGCTAAGTTTAGTCAGATGCTTCCTCTAAAACAGCCAGACATTTGAAGGGCAGCTAAATGCTAGTGTACACCACCGATCTGGTTTTTTGCTTAGTGTGAAGATGAAGTAAACAGGCTTGTAACACCCCTAAACCAGCCTTTCTCCTTGGTAAAGATCTGTCTTAAAACCTCTGTCCCTTTACCAAAAGCCAACAGTGCTTCAGAATTTCACACAGCTGCACCTGCTGCAGTTTGAATTGTCTGTTTGTTGTGAGGCTGCACAATACAGCCATACCCCATAATAGTAAGGACAACTAAGATACTCTGTACTGGCCCAAGAGAGACACACTGGGACCCCAGTGCACTGGACAGCATATAAACAGAGACTGAAATGCTCCAAACAGCTCATGGGACATCTTTTGGGCTCAAAAGCAGGCAGCAGCTTAGTGACTTTGACCTTAATCAAGCAGCCCCCTCCAGCTGTTGCTAGCGTTGCTGGCAGCATATAGTTCATCTTAAGGGAGACACGGATTTCCTTAAAGGTCAGGGCAGACTTTTTTTCATGACTCAGTGTACCCAGACCTTAATTTTACTTTCACTTTTGAACAGCTGACCTCGACTTGGCTACCACGACTGCACAGGTCAGCTGTGGACGTTCTGGTTCTTGGTGTTACCTTATATAATGTAAAACGGTGGAAGTAATAGGTGTTGAACCGATTAGATATTGCTGGGAAGACTAATTTTAAACAGTAATAACCTATGTCTTCGGTACTTTTGTTGTTCGTATGCTAGCTGGAAGTAGGATTTGAAGCAAAACTGAATTACTGTAAACCTTCCTTTTGGCTAACAGAACGTTTTATTACACACCTACTCAACCAGGAGTGGAGGTGGTTGAGCTCAGTTTGTTCACATTTTTCAGAAACCCTCTCGGATGTTGTTAGATACATTCTGAAAAGCAAATAAACAAGTATTGGCTCCACTTGTGAACATTAAGGCAGGCATGGAAGTTATGCAGTGTCTGTCACATTCCAGTTGTGTTACATTACCCACCGTCTCCTCTAATGCTTCAATAGACTGAATTTATTCAGTACCTTCAAACTGTCTAAATTAGTCCTACAATCCTCTAAAGTCTCTGTGAGTGATCTGTGACTTTTAAAGCCCTGTTGAACCCAATATAAACAAACACACACACACATAATCACTTAGTTCCACGGGCAGATCACAGTACCATTTGTAACTGAATAAACTGTCCTAACGGTAAATTATTATGACACTCCTCTTACCTTTTTGAAAGCAATAGTTGCAATCCACTTACATCAAGCTTTACTGCTCAAATAAGATTGTATGGCAGAAGGGTCGGGGGGATGTCTCTGCCTGCCAGACAGTGAGCCGCCATTATTTCTGTCCTTATTCCTCATCACTAACAACGATACACAGAGAACCCTTTAGATTCTTCAATTTTTAAACAAGTTGCTTCAGCAGATGCAAATGTAATGAACATTTCCCGCAGATCTGTGGCTCTGTCCTTAATTGGTGCCATTCTCCATGCTGCAATACTCCAGATCTTCTTCAGGATCCCCCTCCTGTATGAGAGCCAGCACCTGCTTGACAGTCACAGGGCAAGGGCTGCACTCTGCACAGCCTTCCTTCAGCACAGAGAGGTTTCTCCCTGCCTCTCCCCTTTACCTCAATGCTGATTTTTAGTACTTCGTAAGCATAGGGATAGCTGCAACACAATCTCTGGGCTGATTCTGCAACAGGTTCAAAAGTTGTTGCATGTTATGCTAAGAAGAGTATCCAACAATGTGAGTTTTTTATATGACCTTACATATAAATTGAAAAAAATGAGTCGGTGTTGATTTGATTTCCTTCCTCGTCAGTCACAGCATCTGGAACAATGTTAACTGCTATTGACTCACCTGCTTTGTGAGTGTTTGAGAGAGAAATCTCTACTTGGAACTGTGCTCTTTCACTGACTTGCCTCAAAGGACTCTTTCACGGGCTACTTGATCATGGGCTCAGTTCTTCACTGTTAAGTATTTTCAGCACCAAAGCTTCATCTGGAAAATGGGCTTGGCAGAGGAACAGGTCTATAGCCCCAGCTCTACATCACTGTTCAGTTTTAGCAGCATGCTACAGTTACTTTACACTAATGGCAGTTATCAAAAAGCATCCCAGGCATTTAAGAGCAGACTGCATAGATTAACTTTTTGTCTAAGAGAGGAGTAGGTAGACGTGACAAAGGGGTGAGCTCGTGGGTAGTGTACGAGCTAAGCTAAAGCACAATACAGTCACATAAACACTTATCTCATAGTTTAAAAATAAAAACAGGGAAACAAGTAATACTTCACTTTTCAAATGAAGCTGAGAGATACACTTGCTTGTCTAACTCTGTCTAACACAACCTCACCCATGAAAAGACAATGCATCAAGTTGGCAACTGTATTTCTTTTAGCATTGGTCATCAGGATGAGCACGACTTCCTGGCCTGTGTTTTCCTACAGTTAATGCAAAGGCAGACAAGCCATCTGATAAAATCGTGTTTCTAAAGGAAAGAGGGAAAACCTCTTCTGACGGGCAATCCTCAGTGCTGTCAACTGCAACTCTGCAGCTGTCATTTTAGGCTCAGTCTTCCTTATGATAAGTCCGTGATTCTGACAGTCTGCTTGGGACTTTATTACAGTAATTTTAGTTAAGGAAGGACCATTCCACCTCTGAACTTTAGGATTATTTTTTCATGTGTGGAGATTGCAACAAGCTGCCTAAATATGGCAAATAATGCTACTGCCATGCTGTTGTACAGAAGTCCTTCTGCAGGGAAGCTGCACAGGTAGAGGCTTTTACACATGGCAGGCAGAGGACCTCACATGTGCAAGTGTTTCAAAAACATGAGAAGTATGATGGTGTTCTTCAGATGTTTAGGAAATCGTACTAATTTGTGAGTGTAAATATAACCAGCAAGTAGCTTTAAGAATCTTTTCATCTTATTAGTGCACAAACAAGTTGTTCCTACAAGCAATACTCCTCAATTACCTCCTAACACTTGATTTTACATTGTACTTTCCAGTGACTATAAGCTAACTGCTCCATGTCGCACCTAAACAATTACATTTCAAAGTCAGAACCTTACAGACTCCTCAGCGTTGCAAACAACAGCAGCAGTCTCTCATCATCATCAATCCATCAATCATCAGCAGCTTGTCAGATCCAAGGCTGAAGACAATGAGTAAAAATGTTTCCTCAAGAGTGTTTTATCCTAGAGCAATAAAGCTGCCTTTTAAGGTACAAGCCAGAATGAGCCTTGATCCCCCACTCCACTGGACAATGGAGAGGCCCACTGTGGAAGCTTTGGTCTTCTACTGGCAAAGCTCTGCAGTTAGGCCTGGCTTGGCTTGAGGCTCAGGAACCCCATTATTCTGCCTAGTTAGTGCTTTACTAATTTGCTTTGCACAAAGATACTTTGGATTATTGGAATTTACTTTTCAGAGACGTGGTGTCTGGACTTTACGGTCCAGGAGGGAAGGCAGTCACCAGTGAGAGCTCTGGATAAGCCCAGTGTACATTTCAGCTTGGTACCTACTACAAATACCAATATTCATTTGGTACCACTCATCCTGTTTAATACAGAGTGTGTTCACATTTTAAAACTTCCCAGCACGGGAGCTCAGTGGAAAACAGCAAATGATGATCATATGGCAACCATCCTGGATTCCTCTGTACTCAACCACAAACTGACATCCTGCTCCATGAAGTTCATGAATGTGAGTCAATGACAAGGACAGGCAGTGTGAAATCTGCCAAGGGGCAGGACTACCATCCTGCAGAAGAGAGCGCAAAGAAGATTAAAAATCAGCATAAATTAGGGAAACAGCAATCTTCTCCCCACTCTAGCAGAACTGTGACAAATGATGTGGAGCAGAACCCCTCTCCTGCTGCAAGCACCCAGCCTGTGTCCATCACAGCATGATGAGCTAACAAGTCTCATGGCAATTAGCCCATGTGGCACAGTTACACGTTTGGTTCTCTCCCACTCACCTTGTGTACTGCAGGAGACTGTCCACTATCTTTTAACTCTTCTAAAGCACTACAGATCTGCTGACTTTTTCTTCTGGGAATCACTGTGTTTCTTGTACAGAGAGATGTTTGCAGACTTAAAGGCAGAACATGAATGAATCATCGTTTTCCACTACGCTGACCCCTTTTCTGTGCACAGAGGCTCTCCCTTGCACCGTAGAAGTTGAGAGGTATATGCGAATAGGGAACAAAAGACATCAGACATACAACTGGACAAATTTCCACATAATTATCTTCAACAGTCTCCCCAATAAACACAAAATTAAATGCCATATTAATCTCATGTCAAGATTCTCTCTATATATTATCTACAGTAATTAGTTCTTTAAACACAATGCAAATCCCCAATTTGATGTCTCTTCTGGAGGCAAAACTTCAACTGATACGTGAAGACTCCTGTATAATCAGTATTTATCTCTTGCTCGATTTTCTGCTGAAGCTGCAAGAATATTCTCATGCATCCTATTTTTAAGTATTTTCTCATCAGCCATCACTTTGATGTCCTTAGGAAAGCGATTCCAGCTCAGTGCATAGCTACGCATAAATACCTCCTTGTTTAAAAAAACAACCCAGCAATTAATTTGTATAGAGAAAACTTGCCCTTCTAACACCATTTTTAAGGATTTCATATAAGAAATAACATAAAATAGAGCAGTGATGAACTCAGCATAACAGACCCCCTTGGTTCTGCTCTAAAAGTGTTGGTGGCTGTAGTGTGGGTAACAATCTTCGAGCTAAAGCAAAGAAAAACATCGGTTGGATTTCACAGAAAAGAGAACCGACACCACATTCCTAATACTTATGTTTATTATGAAAGTGTCTCCAAATTAAAGTAGCCCACAATACTGATTGATTCCAGAGGTTTATGAGCAATTATTTTTCATATTAAAAAACCCCAAACCAACCAAGTTAAACACAAAATAACTCCCAAGTTCTACACAACAGCTATACATGAAAGGACTTTGAGCTAGCACATCACTGTATCTGGGACAGTGGAGTTCCTACACATCACTGCATTTCTGAAAGAGTTGCTCAAGCACAGGACTGTCATGAAAACACAGGTGAAACAGTGTCTTTTGCCTCATCCTAACTTGCAACAGGCAGTCATCGTGCACAGTACGGTATGAGAGCTTGTGTGAAACAGTGAAACCCTGCAAGTGCAAAAAGCTGAAGCTCAACGGAAGCCAGAAAATGTATTTTGTGGCACAGATAGTTTTTCATCATGAGCCAAGCGCTGTTGTCTTTTGTCTGGTGTGTGATCACTGACACGGCTCCAAACAGAATTTCATAGTATTTCCTCCAGTGTTTTTAACTGAAAGCAATGTCAGAGACTGAGAATTGTGTACAGACACCCTCAAACACTGTGTTTTCATTGCAACTACAGTCAGAAATCTTCACAATTCAAAAGCTGCACATGTATGTTCCTTTTCCAAACTTCCACTAGTGCTTTTTAAAAACAAAAGGAAAAAAACATACGGTCTTACTGAAGTTCCCATTAGGTCCCTGTTCAAATCAAACCCAGTCAAAACAAGTAATACAAACTGGTTTTGCTTTACGATTTAAAGGCAACTGTAGTTCACGGAACACTGAAGATAAGCCTAATCGGGTCTACGTTACAGGAAGGGTAAAAAGTATTCAACAGCTCCTCTCACACAAATGTCACAAGAAGTAGACAATAGGAGACATACAAAAATGAGTTGTAGCAAAGAGATTAAAAAAATACCAAAGCATCAACTGTAGAAAAACAATGGTAGCCCGTATTTCTCTGAGAATACAGCAGGCTGCAGTAATTAGATGAAGGAAATAGGCATTAGGGTTCCTACTCAAATACTCTGAATAAAACACTTGCTATGTCTAAATCAACCATCATTTGCTGCAGGATGATGACTTTCACCGTCATGTCCCGCTCAGAATCAGAAAGTGATTTTCACCTGAAACAGATACAGCTGTAAGACAAGAATCACTTCACTGTAAGCAAAGCTTTAGTGCACGTACTTGGGCCTCAGAAAAAGGATTTGGCATTGGCAGTAACACAGAACGGTCATAGGCTGAGACAGGAGCCTACGAAGCTGTGACACCTCTTCCAATTCTGCTGGAATCATTAAATAAATATCACATAGAAAACAACTACAAAATGGCAACAAGGCAACAGCATGGGACACTTTGGTTTTTTAGAACTAGTACTAATTTACACTGCTCAGGGTCCACAAGACTCCAGTATCCACCCCTGTTATCTGATGAGATATTTCTACCATTTACTGCAATGTTTGTTTTTAGTTTATTTATGAACAAAAAGGGTTGGGTGGGTTTTTTTGTTGTTGGGGAGGGAAACAGTAAACAAAGGGAGTCCTGAAGCCTATTTAAATGTATTCTGGGCTGGCTAGGGAAAGAAGACAAATTCTTACTCTTTACTAATAAATTCGACATATAATCTCCTCATTTTTCTACTTCAACATCTCAACCACTGTGTCATGTACTGTACTATAAAAAAGGAGCACAGAATTCGAAGACAAATAGGTTATAGAGTACAAATCCTTTGTTCTAAAATGACTAAAATGACAATGCTACAAAAGGTACGAATATACAGAACCTTTTAAGATCTTGCATTTACCATGAGCCATGCAAATATTTCCAATCTATTTCCTGGAATATGTGCAATTATCCTCTAAATACTTGATGGCCTCCAAATGCACCTTGCAAAGCAATTCAGCAGAGAAGCAAATTCAAATGAAACGGAAACTTGCACGACGTTCTCTCTGCAGAGTGGAAGATGAAGCCAAATTTTTGACATCCATTAGTTCAAGTCAGGAATCAGAACACACTGCCAAGTGTGATCACTCTACTTGGTCCTTCCCCGTAAAGACAGAAAAAAATCTGTGACTTTTTTATTTTAATAAAAAACATGTGGCTTGAAAGTTTAGTGAAGTTCTTAATGCTTCCTTCCTCTTATCATTTCCCCCAACATATCAGTTGAATCTCTGATTTCACTTGTCTTCCATACATAATTTCATTACATTTATTCTAGGCTGCTAAGAACGGACCCCAGAAAGCCAGGTTTAGAAGAGATGTGTAAGTTACTGGGAGTCAGATGAACCATGGTAACCAGCTACTTTAGTACATCGCAGATGAAATGGACTTTAATTGACTATACATCTGAATCAACACTATAAAGCACAGTTAGGGAGGACCAGCAAGTCCTGCCTCTCATGCAGGGATTGTTTTTGGAAACTACTCTCTGTCCTGACATCGTCAACATTACAGTACTGCCGTATATTGTCTGTGTTGTGTGTGTCAATAGTTCAGAGCAACATTCTGTTCCCAGGTCAACAACTATTTTCCCAGAATACCGCTTTTTAATTATCTGTGCAGATAGGAAATGGTCCTCTAGAGGTAGTAATCAACACCATGGAAGAGGTGTGTTTATACTGCTGTTCTCAATTACCACCTTAGCAGGTCAGAGATTCTAATGTTCCTTAAATATACCCTCAGGATGGTTTTGTTTTAAAATCTTGGTATCATCAGTAATTATGAACCAATCACCACTTCAAATCTTGTGGGTGGGGCACTCTCCTATTGTAATCAAGTGCATTTCCACATGTAAAATCTGCCCTGCAGGGACCTGTATGAAATCAGTGGCACAGGAAACAGAGGATAAAAATTAGAAACTCTTTGAGAAGAAGGAGATTTAAATAAGACTTCCTTGCTCCCTCAGATATACTTACGGACATATAAACTATGTGGCTGCTGAATGACAAGGTTACCTGGCTTTTTCAGAAGATGCTCTGTGGGTAGTAAAATTGACAGCTCTCCTTTGCCATTTACCAGTTTTCAGTCTTCTTACTTTTACTGACTCCCAAGCGAAGGAACTACTTTACTTCATGCCATTCTGCTCTTACTTCTAGCACATTTTTTACAAACACACAGGGCTCCCTATGGATAATAAAAGGTTTCAGAAGTTTTCACGAATGCCCACCAGAATAGGACAAATCTCAGTCTTTCAAAATCAGGAATTGGCAGCACAACTTTCTTCTATATAAAATAGAGCCTTTAAATACATGTTGGAAACCATGTGTATTTTGCTATTTGCATAGACGGAAGGAATCAGAAAGTCTTCCTAGCTTACAGTTCCAGCTGAACACAGTACTCTAATCCCTTTTAGCGTATAGAAGATGTACTGTTATATTTTTTCCCCCCTCATTTGTTCCTTCCTTCTTTTATCTTTTATTTTTTAATATATCTAAGTCTTTGGTCTATAAGCACATTAGTTCTGTGTGTACATAACAGAACTCTGTTGAACAGTAGGTTGCATAGATTCTGTACCAAAGAACCTTGCGTAATTCTGGCACTGCTGTCAAAAATCATGGAAAAGTGTCCTGCAAGAATCGTGTGTTCCTTGCATTAAACTTTGATCTAGAGACTGGAGGAAGCGTTTATACAAGGTTAAAAAAGGATGCTTATCTTGGGTGTTACTTTGTCTTTTTCGGGACACAGTTTCTAAACCTTTGATTAAAAGGAATGCAAAATTATTTCACAGGCATCCTGGGGTTTTTTTGTAGAGATGATAAAATACTGCTGAGCTTCTGAACTTTGCTATGAATGACATTAAATGAATTTTGCTCAACGTTTCACGTGTTTAAAATAAACTACTTCTAGGAATGTATGATATTCTGCCTTCCCTCTCTTCATCCTATCAAGAAAGTGGCAAAAATTGTAGGAACACTCCAACAGACTGAACTGTGCCGGGGGAAATAATGAACTTCTCATCTGCTGTTTTTTCCACTTCATCCCTGCTCTCATCCATCTGAATGTGCAAGAACAGCTTCAGGAATGAGGTCTGGATTCACAAAGGTGCACCTGAACAAACACCTTCCGACGCGGAATCTCTGCAAAAAGCAAAAATCTGTAGAGGTCAAAAACTGCAAGGCAAAAAAAACCCCTAAAATGACGATGAGTTTATCCTAACTGTTGACAGTTGGGTGTTTGCACCAATCTTCAAGTCTACTTCTAATGCAATTAACCATCAAATTAATTTTTAAATTACGCTAAGATAATATCCCACAATTATCACAGGTTGTTTTTTTTCCCAAAACTGCTAACTGACAACATTACCTACTGTTTAAAATACCAGTCCAGCGGTTTAAAACTTTACGCTGGAGGAATGGCCACGGTGATTTGATAGGCAATTTCAAAACCAGCACTTTAAAACACAAAGATAGCAAAAATATCTGAAGCAGTTCTAGAATTTATAAAGCTATGTTCTATCTTACTGTAAGTAATAAATAAAGCAACTATTTGGCAGGCTCAGCAAAAGCAACAGGGATGGACAGAAGAGATTTGAGCGTGCTGCTCTCTACCACCAAGAATCCAAAAAGATAAAGGTTGAGAATGGATATTCCCTTTTGTCCAGAAGTTCCCAACGGAATGCAAAATAAATAATATTTCAAAGACAGTACGAGTGAAAATACTGCTCCCGTTGTGTCAGTTACATACACACACAGCATGCCTATGTGTACAGAATGGTGTGTTTTCATTCACAAACAAGAAGTATGGCAGTGTGCTATTAGAAGGCTTTGATACTCCTAATCTGTTTCGATGCTGAGATACATGAAGAAACCGCATTCACAATTGATAATTTACGTCCAGAAGCAAACAGTTCATTCTGTTCTCATGACTGAACTCACGGATTAATGCTCCTCTGAGCAAGTGCCACCCGTAAGATACCCGTTTGTCCCATTGGTCCCATTGGTCCCATTAGTGGTGATAGTGCTGTGTGGGGTTCTAGAACGAGGTACTGTTTCTTCCTCATCTGAGCTTGACTCAATGTCACTTCGGTCATCCTTTGCTACCTGTAGAATTTGAACAAAAAAGCAAGCAGCAAGGTAAGGAACCAACTGAGCTTTTTGTTTCAAGAGAATCAGAAAAATTCAGGCACTTTGCAATTGGAGCTTTGAAGGCTACCTTCACCCTGGCACACTTCTTTGCCTTTGTCTGCCTGGATTCACTTCAAACACGGATGCGTGCACAAACATACGCTATGTGCAAAGTGAAGTGTGAAATCTGCACTCGTACATGGAAGGTATGTCCAAGTGAGGGCACAGTGCATAACCTCCTGAGTTCAACCTCACCCCAGTCCCTCTGCCATCCTACTATTTTATTTCCTGTGCTTCTTTTGATGTGTTTATCTTTGACCAGATTCAACTCAACTTCCTTCTCTTCATCTCCCAACTCAGCCTCTAGAGGCCACATGGCTTGAGGGAAGAGTACTATGGACTGCAACTAGAAGACAGGAGTACTGGCAGAAACCTAACTCACTGTACCAAGTAATCCTAGACCCTGACATGAAATGGTGAGAATGGGGCTGTTCCAAGCCCACTGTGGACAGAGTCCATTTCAGTCCCTGTCACAGGAACCACGAATGTACTGGGGCAGTTCAGTTGTCTTCCTTATTGTGTCATGGGAAAGCTGTTTCAGAAACAGACTGAACTTCATATTTTATTCACTGACAATACTTCTGCTAGAGTCTTGCCCCAGAGCAGAACAATCAAAAGCAGATTCTGTGCTGCATCCATGTCTGTTAAACAAGGGATTCATTCTATTTTTCTGGTAAATGAAGCAACATACCAGGGTCTTTGCAATTAAAGCCTTATAAAATGCAGCATAACTTGCAGCACTTAGTTCTTTGTGTTCATCTAGAAAAGAATCCACTGGAGGATTCCATTCCCTTCACACAGAAGTAATAAATGTATGATCAGCATTAGTTACAAATTTAGTCAATTGCTTTATCAGCTGAGCTGTGCCAAAGGTGGACACTAGTAATAAAAACATAAAACAGCGAGTAAGGATGAAGATCTACTGTAAGATACATGCAATATGTTGAGAAAAACACTTGCTATTTTACCGAGGAAATTGCACTAATGGGTTGCTAGTACATTCTGAAGGGAGAAGAATCCTCCATATGAGGATTCTGGCCACTGTGTTACTGTGTCTAACTCTGCTCTAGTACAATCTGAATTTTCTCCTGTCTGAATTATACAAAGCAGAGGACTTACACTCTGGATTCCTGAACTGTGACAGAGCAGCTGCTTATCCTGCTGATATATATGTGTTAAAAAGTTGTTAACATATGAGCACTCGTAGTAGAGACAGAAGTGGGTCTCAGTGCCAAGTAAAAGTGGCCTTTAAAGACAGCGTTCGTTATTACATATGAATGTAAACAACGGGTAAAAATACCAAGCAGAAAACACAAATTGGAAAGAATACCAAACAATCCACAAACAAGAGTACCATGCAGAAGAAATCTGTTGCATAGTAAATATAAAGAAACTTACGTGCAAGGGGTTCCACTTCCCAGCCTTCCAGCACAGCACAAGGAAAAGGATAAATAAGCAGAGTAAGAGAGAGTACGAAGAACTCTTTGAAGTCAATGATGCAATTCAGACAGGACAGCTGAGGCTAATAATTGCTAAAAGCAGAGGAGACAGAAGTGTGGCTTCCAGGCAAAACACAGTTCATGAATGCGCTGTCTTTCACACAGACTGAATGGCAGATTCTGGGCTCCATGCACTGCAGGGCTGAGCTCTCGGGTACACTCACAGAAAGAGCTTTCTGCAGAATGCTCCCATTCACTTTGGGGCTACTGATGTGTGTTAAACACTTATACACACCACTCTCTAAGGGCAAAATGCCCTGTACTTTACAAAATCTGCAGGTGTTAATTCAACCATCTAAATGTTAGTGCTGTATCTGCATGCAAGTGTAATCCAGTGAACGATAGCATCCTGTCAAACATGACAATGGCAAGAAGGAACTAAATTGTATCCCGTGTGGCCTTGCTGCTGGAATCCTAGAAGAAAACTACACAACCCTTTGCAGAACCTCATTAATTCCAAAACCCCAAAGAAGCTGTGCTATGTAACTTTGCAAGGGCATCAGAATTTTGGTTTATCATATTATTACTGTCACTGCCAGCTGGGAAACAAGCTCTGCTGACAACTGCTATACAGAAGAAAAAGCAGAACTGGCAGCCCCAACAGAGCAGTTTGCTTGCTTTTTTAAAATCAAATTTCCCAAAAGTAGTTTGGTTGAGTGTGCCAGACTATAAAAAAGAAGTGTGAAAGCACATATAAAATAGTATAGTAACTTATCTGACATTTATTAGAGGAGTGGATAAAATGAGAGGAAAGAGTTAAAACATGAAACAGCATGCACCTGCAGTAAGGTGCTATAGATGAGAAAGAAAGACTAGGCAGGAAATCAGTAACTCTTGTATTTATCTAGAAGTTAAAATGCTAAACGTGAGACATTCATGTGTTGTCTTACCTTGCCCTTTGAAAAAGCTTTATAGGCTGCCTTTATGATAAGGTAAGACCAAAAATAGTGCAGAATTTGAAGAATCACAAGCAGTACATTGAACACCCACAAGGCAGGAAAATTGCCCAGAGCTTCATACAGTTCAAACAACGTTGTGTTTAATATCCTAGAAGAGAATGGACAAAAAAAACAGTAACACTTTTCTTGAGCCAACAATCTAAAAGTAGTTGTTTTAAATCAAGATAACAAGTACTAGAGTAGATGAGACCTAAACAGACTCAAGACTGAATTACACAGGTGTCTCCAGACAGGAACAACATCAAAATGTTGCTATCCGTGTTTAGCTTAATTTTGAAATATCATACATTTCAACGTGCATTTCTTCACGTATAAAACCTGCATGTATATGTATTGGTTGTCTCAAATAAACTCCTTCCCTGATTAATAACCATGATTGCTTTATTCCATTCTTTGAAATAAAACATTTCCATCTCAAATGCTTCCAGTAGGTGTCTGGTGCCCCCCATATCAACACAGGGTGTGTACAAGAACTGTTAGACTACAGTGCAGGACACATGCAGTGCCGTGTATTCAAATCATCTTCCCAGGCTGTGATGTTGAGCTATGGTCCTTGAGTACTTTCATCCCAAACCCTGTCTCAAGGGGTTTATGTACACAGTGACAACAGCTATGGATGTCTTTGCCGTCTTCGTAACACAAGTACTGTGCTGTGTGGGACTGAAAACAGTCTGAGATCGTTCAATTAAAGTGAGACTTCAGAGGCGTGTGAAGGTGGCACATACATAGCAGAGTTCAGCATCTTAGTTTTCTAAGAATAGGCAGGGAGGCTTTTGCTAGTGTGCCAACATAAACTCTTTTAGTGGAATCCTCAGCATCAACAGGAGCTCAAAGTCAAAATAATTTATAGATTAATAGAATCAACCAGTCAAGAGGCTTAACTGTACATCTTCAACATCCCGGGTGCCTGCACTTACTGGGCAGTTCTGGTGGCCACTTTTTGCACAAAATGCCCTTATGTACAAGCAAGATCCAGGTTAGCAGTTACATGAAGGTCAGATGGACAGGGAAACTTGGAGGTGGTAAGGGGTGGAATGTCTTAGAATCATGGAATCCTTTAAGTTGAAAAAGACCTTAAAGATCATCAAGTCCAACCATTAATCTAACTGTGCCAACACCACGTCTAAATTATGTCCCCAACTTCCACATCCACATGACTTCTACTCATGTCTAGGGATCGCGATTCAACCACCTTTCTCCCTTACTGCAGCCTTCCAATACTTAAAGGGGGCTTCTAATATCACAGTATGACAGTAATGATGAGACTGGAAAAGACCTTAAAGATCATCCAGTCCAACCTAAAACCAACCAAATAACCCTAACATCTGACATCTAGCTCATGCCACTCTGCACTTCATCCAGACTAACCTTGAACACCTAGAGAGATGGTGACTCGACCACCTCTGTGGGCAGCCCGTTCCAAAACTGGATCACTCTTTCAGGGAAAACCCTTTTCCTAATGTCAAGTCTAAACCTCCCCTGAATAATAATAATAAAGATGGGGACACATTTTTTCATAGGGACTTTTGTGACAGGACAAGAGGTAATGGTTTTAAACTAATAGAGGGACATTAGGACTAGATATAAAAAAGAAATCTTTTACAATAAGGATGGTGAAACACTGGAACAGGTCACAGAAAGGGGTGGCAAAGCCCTATCCCTGGGCTCTGATCAACCTGAGATTATTTCTGCTCATTGCAGGGGATGCTGGACTAGGTGACTTTTCAAGGTCCCTTCACAGCCAAACCATTCTATGATTCTAAGAAATCTGAGTAATTCTTGACATTTGAACCAAATCAACGTTTCACATACAGATAACGGTGATATTACAACATCAGCTCTGAAACTTTGTGAATACAGCACTAATTATTCAGTCTAAGTACTGTTGCAGTGAACTAAGTACTCTGCCATGGGTGTCTCAGCAAACAGCCCAACAACAACGTGGACAACAGACAATAGAAACAATGACATTTCCAGAAACAGATAATGATGTACAAATGCCTGTTAATTACGTGAAGAAAAAGAAGGCGATGTAAGAATGTCAACCTCTATTAACTTCCCTTGCTGCTGTAAAAACTGATTCCAAATTTCATTGGCTTTCTATTATTTTTGTTTAAATTAACCATACCCAACTAGCCACTAGGAGGCACATTTAATCCAGCACAGCACCTGGCCTGCACCAGCTGTGCACTGAGGTCCCCCCTTAACCGGCTTCTGAACAGCACAGCTCTCATTTAGAAAGTTAGACACACCATGCTCAGCTTTTCAATAAACCATCTCATTTGCCACAATCCTTTTCAACAACAAAAACATCAGCTCAAGCAGCATTAGTAAGAAGTAGGTACAGATCACAAATCCAGAATACAACATGATTTCTGAGTATAAACAGCACTGGTCAAAAATCAACCGGTGATTTCTAATACTCTGACCTCACCACCATGCTGCATTTCATAATGAGCTTTCTTTACGGAGTGAACATCAGAAAAAGAAACTGCTTCCCAGGTTGCAAAAACCCCCGTTGTATTATTGTTTCTGTCAGTTAAACTCTTCAGCCTCAGCTCTGTGCAATCTGTTCTGCCGATGGCAGCTCTACATGGCACAGCAGTACTTGACTTCGTAAGACGATGCTCTCATGCATAGTAAAACACAGTTATAGGCAGCACAGTTTGACTTCATCAGCACTTCAGTTCTAACTGCTATACCAAGTTCATAGATTCATGGAAAGGTTCGGGGTGGAAGGGAACTTAAAGATGATCTGGTTCCAACACTCCTGCCATGAGCAGAGACACCCCCTGCTAGCTACTCCAGGTTGCTCAAGGTCCCATCCAGTCTGGCCTTGAACCCTTCCAGGGAGGGGGCATCCACAACCTCCCTGGGCAACCTGGTCCAGTCTCCCACCACTCATAGTGAAAAACTTCTTTCTGACTTCCAGTCTAAACCTCCTCTCTTCCAGCTTGAAACTATTACCCCTGGCCCTACCACTACAAGTCCTCCCCAGCTTTCCTGCAGGTACCTTCAGGTATTGGAAGGCTGCTATAAGATCTCCCTGGAGTCCCCTCCAGACGGAACAGATCCAAGTCCCTTAGCCTGTCCCCATAGGAGAGGTGCTCCAGCCCTCCAATCATCCTCGTGGCCCTCCTCTGGACACGTTCCAACAGTTCAGTATCTTTCCTGTGTTGAGGGCTCCAGATTTGGACGCAGCACTCCATGGGGTCTCACAAGAGCAAAATAGAGGGAGACGATCACCCTGATTGACTTTGAAATTCAGCAGATTGCAAAAGCACACTCATGGACCCCTGCTAATCAGCCATAGGATGATATATCATCTTCATTTCATGTGTAGTCAAGATTTATCTCTTAGATTTACACCTTGACTGAAATCTGATAGGATTTCCTATTCCAGACTGCCCTTGTTACCTAGAACGACAATGGTAAGTTAACCTTATGCAACAGGTGACCTGACACACAGGTCTTTTTTTATGAGCCTTCAGGTGAGTCACCTGGCTGTTCACCCGAGAAGGGTGTGAAATGATATGCAAAATAGTCTTTGATCTGTAACATTTGCTTGTTCTGGAGCCCTCAAGCTGCAGCACAGCTAAATATTTAATTCTAAAATCCAGTTCATAAAGGGCTGTTCTGCTAACTTCTTTCTCTTCTGAGTTTCAGATCAGCAGGCTGCTGTGTCTATATCACTGTTCTGCTTTGAGCAGATGCTGCCTGGTTCCGAGGGAAAGAACAAGTGGTTTCTCTTATCAGATCCTGCTGTCTCTTAGGTTTTCAGTTCCCCACAGTAAGATTTATGCTCCTAATCAGTTCATGGCAAATATGTGGGAGTAGAAGAGACCCACTGTGAACTGAGAAGAGTCAGATCACAGATGAACCACAGCATCAATGAACCAGGGAAGAAAGGATGTAGCAGAGGGAGAGAGAGGTGATCTTCCAACAATATCTCAGATTCCTCCAATTTTTTGGTTGGTGATGCTCTTTACCCTCTTCTTTCAGACAACAAATTGAAGAGACATCTCTGCAAAATGCAGTGGTGGAAGGGATATGAACTCTTGAATCAGTATTCAGAGCAACATGAAACTCACACCATTCAATTTTACTAGTAAGCTCAGCATTACATGGAACTGTGCTCACCCACAGCAGCCCCACAGCAGAGATTTCCTGACATGATGTTTATACAAGCTCAGCTGCGGTAGACAGCTCTTGCCCTAATACTAACCAGGAACAATATTTCTTTGCAGAAATCACAGCCCTGCCACTAAGACTGTGTTATTTTAAGTCCTGCATAGATCAATAGGACTTCCAATTACTTAGCTAAATGATGGAACAGGCAGCAAATTAATCATGTCTGATGTACTGTAAAAGAGACCATTCTTATTAAGCTGTCACTGGTTTAGGTTCAGCTGCGTTTTTTGCTCAGTTCCTTCTTGTCAACAGTCACTGATTTTGCAGACGTGAGTATGTATAATGGTATTTTCACTCTTATGGATAGAAAACAAGAATACAAGGTCAGAGACACCTTCACAATCCAAGCTCACATCTCAGGAGAGTCTTTCAGTAGACATTAGTATATGGAGAGAATGCAAATTGCCTAGCAGAATGTAATTATACTCAGCAAAATGTTTTCTCACTAATGTGTTCTGGCAAAATGCTTGTGTAAAGGCCTGTGATCATAACACAGCCACAGAGAAACTACATTATACTAACAACGAGACTTCCAAACCTGAAAATCTTCAGGCACACGCAAAACTTGTATATAAGCAACAGATAACACATACCAAGACTAATTTTCCCTGGAGCTCATGTTATTCCCTAATCAGGAGAGGCATTTCTTTTCAACTATAGTAGGCCAGTTTCTGGACTGCAAAACAGGATATCCAGGACAAAAAAGCCTCCTCCATGCCTCGTGGTATGGAGTGCTGTACCTCTGCTCAAGGAATATTCCTTCCTCTTTTAGAGAACACAAGAAACAGAACTAGTAACAGCTGCAGTCAGTTCTCTGCCAGGTACCCAAGGTTTTCACATGGTTTACATACATCAGCAGTAGGGGTACCAAGGTTTGGATTAATTGATTGAGTCCTGGGAACACATCCCTAGAGGAACTGAGTGATTTTAAAATCCCTAAAAGTCATGCAGCTTAAGGAAATGTGTCTTCACAATCTTTCAAACAAATGACTCAAGTATTATGGCTCAGCTGTGGAAAAAAAAAATGCCAAAACATGGGGATGGGGAGAAAAAAACCAACCCACCACCAAAAAACCCAGTTAACCTTAGCCCCCAGAAGGTTCCTAAGAATTTCTTCCACACCAAAATCTGTGAAACCAGCTTTAAAGATTTTTCAGTTTAATCTAGTTTTCTTAATAATGATCTCTGTTTTCACAGCTCTTATGGCTCAAGCTCTGCCGCTGTGCAACCATCCAAATGTGCTCGCTTACATGGGTGTTTGCTCTCTCCCAAAGTGTTCAGCCACAATGACCCCCTCCTAGCTGTGCACTGAGAACCTAGCTGCATTGCTGCACCGTTTGATCGTGGCATTCCAAAGCTATTTACTATTTCAAGGTGGTAGGCTAACTATGGCACTCCTATGCTTTTGTCCATCAGCAGCTTGCAGTGATGCAGCAGTGTTGCATTTTTCTACTCACTCTGTAGCACTACAAAATCTGCTCTTATCAACCGCAGACCTGGCACTGCAGATACAGCCTCTAAGAAAAATAGGGGTGAGGAGACAGGATGTTTGCACATGCTCAAACTGCTTACAGCCACGTAGACTGTCAACACTTGTATGTGCAGTCTGTGGTACTGGGGTACCAGCACAGCTCTCCCCTCCACAAAATGGGAACACTTTGGGGCCAAGGTTCCTCTTTGAGGAAAAGAACACAGTCAAGACTGAAGAGGAGAAGACTCCAGGGGTATCCTATAGTGACCTTCCAACACCCAAAAGGGGCCTATAAGGAGGTTGGGGAAGAACTCTTCACAAGGGCATGGAACAATAAGACATGGGGTAATACTAGAAAAGGGTACATTTAGGCTGGACATTAGGAAGAAGTTCTTTAATATAAGGATGGTGGATCACTGCAGCAGGTTGCCTAGAGAGGTGGTGGAGGCCCCACACATGGCAAAATTCAGTGCCAGGACTGATGGGGCTCTGAGCAATCTGTTCTAGTTAGAGATGTCACTGCTTGTTGTAGCGGGGCTGGACTGGATGTCCTTTAGGGTCCCTCCAAACCAGCACATTTAATGATTCTATGAAAGTGTGTATTTCCATGGTCAGCCTCTTTTTCTCCTCTCCTTTCTGCAAGTGATGCGGCATCAGAGACTTAGAAAACCTCAGATGACTAGAAAGCATAGAAAGCAACTACTATGGTAGAAGCAACCTTCAATTCAACCTCCTCTGCCTGTCTATTCAATCACCATGCCTTGCTGACTGAAGAGGTTCATGTGTCTGGCCATGAGAAAAACAACGCTGTTTCCCTTCCTCTGAGACATTTACACTCATCAGACTAATTCTGAGAAAAATAATTGCCAGAACACACATTTTTGTCCTGTTTTCAGTCAGAACATGGGTTTCAGAAAGGATGCATTTCATAATAAAAGGAGAAGGGACCATTGACTGAACAGCCTATCCTTGACAACATAAAGAATTATTACCATCACAGGGTACAGTCTGTAGAAACTAAAAATGAGGATAAGAACCAGCTTTGGAAGCCTGATTATATCCTTTCTCATATAATTTGTTTCCTGTTGTGATCATATGAAAATCTTAAAAACGAAACACTGAGCAAATGCCACTTCTTATTTGCTTTGCAAACCCACGGTGGTGAACGACACCAGCAACCTTTCCAATTCTTACAGCTTCCTTGTAAATAACTGGATCAGTATTAACCCCGCACTCCAAAGACCTCAGCTTTGCTTCATGGAGTACTGAGAGAGCTGAGTACACAACTGCTGTAAAAAATCTGAGGTCATAAAATAAGCAGGTAGTAGAAAGTACAAGATTGGATAAAGTTTTGTCAAAGGAGATAGGACAATAAAATTATAGATGCTCTGCTATAGAGCTCTAAAAAGTTCTGAGTAAATGTATAGAGACTTAGTTAATTAAACCTTTTTAATCCATACATTGAAGACTTCGAGTTCTTCAAATACACTGCAGTTAGCCTGTCAGAACCATTTTATTCAATGCTCTTGAAAGGCTGCTTGTAAGTTGTCGACTGAAATCATAAACAGGCTGAAATATAAGAACATTAGATAATTGCTGTTAGTTCCACAGCATCCCCTCACTGACAGCATGAATAACCTCAGGAATCAAGTATCAAAATCGTAATTTATTCTTTCAATAACTGCTACCCACAAACAATTTAGCCTGTGCTCTGGTTTGGGCAATATATTGAGTGAAATGAGCTCAAAACAGTGTCAGAAGATATTTATTTTCCTAATAAAATAAAGACCAAATTATTTTACCGTAGAGCAATCAGAGATGTTTGTTCAGCTCTTTACACAATACTTGCCAGTCTAGACAGGTTTACCCTGACTTCAGAATCCAGTGAGAGCAACAAAACACATCATAAAACCAGTGTTCATTCAGAGCCTAGACAAGATCAGGACAGTTGGGATTTACCTGGCTACTTGAATTCTTACCATGCCAAGTAACTGACCGGGATTACTGCTTTAACTAGTGCCTACTTGTTGCGTTGGCACAGTAGGATGCATTTTTAAGGATTAGCTAGTACATTTTGTTTTATCCATATATCCAGAGGAATGAAGCAGGGTGACTCCACCGGGGTCCACATTTTGCCTTTGCACAATACACAAGCTTTAAGGGCCTAACAGGATAAAAAACGCCAGGAAAGAAAACCAGTATGAAATATGATCAATTCCCCCACGTGTTAAGAGCAGCATATGACTGTCACTACCAACTAGAAGAAAGAACAAAGTTGGGAAATATAGAGGATCAGCAAATCTGTGCAGCAGCTGCTACACATGGGGGCTCTATGGTAACTATGGGGGCTCCAACTGGTAACTCAAGCCACATTTTTACTCAGACAGAGACTGATTCCAAGGTAAAAGAAAGGGAGAACAGTGCAAACTGGCAATACTGGATCACTACTTGGGAGACCCAGTGTGTGCATTGACTGCATGCTTATAAAGCTATTGTTCAATCGGTGAGGAAAATTGGGAAGAGCTATGCGGCCAGTGGTAAAGAGATGGAAGACTGGTACTAAGTACCTAGGGTACATTACTGCACACCATGGTTCATTTTACCTCAATGAGGATCGTGCTATGCATTTCTGGTTCATGCAGGTACTCACTGCCACCGAAAGGCAATTAGAAATCAGCCATAAAACCAGACTGTGTACTCTCATGCACTTTAAAAATGAAAGAACAAAAGGGAACAAAGTTGTTTTGAGAACTGGCAGACCCATTTAGCAACTGTACAGTGCAATTGATGAGGAGATATGAACTTGAAACAGCTTTGAATTTTAACAGTGAGAATTATTTTTGCCTCCTTTTTGACAGAATCCTTCCAAACAGACTCAAAAAGAGAAATTAAGGCATACCTACGGACATCAAACAAGACCATAGCCAACAGCCAAAGTTGCTGACTGCTTGTCTTCACAATTTTTAACGTGGCACAATAGTCAGGGAACTGAAAGTGTCTGGAGACAGGAAGGTATAGAGGATTGTATTAAATTTGCCAGGATGAGAATTTGTGGGACAGCACATGCAAATCATGACCTGTATTGTTTACAATCAACTGAAATCAGGCTTTATTTTACATTTGCACAGTTAAACTGCTGTTTTAAATTTGTCAGAGCATGGATGTGATAGGGACATGCTGAAACCTCACAAGTTGCATAAATACCAACGTCATTTCCCTGCTCCCTCCCCTTTTCACAGCAGCACTTGTTAGCAGAGGTTCCCTGAAACCCACTGTATTCCACCTCTCAGACAATATAACAAAATATAAGAATAGTCACAACTAGTGAAAAACAACTTCATACTAGTCAGAACAATCTGAAAGAATCTGAATTTACCCAGGATTGTAGGGCAGAACTGCCCTATCAAAAACCCTGTGTACACCAGAAGAATAAGTGAAGGAAGTGAGTAGTCTCGGGTCTCCTGTACAGCAGACTTGAGGAGTTTCACAGTTCTCACAACATGAACTCTGCAGCTGTTAATGAGCAAAGAAAGACTGGAAAATGCAGTGCACTACTTTCTTCATTTATGTCTTCTGGAATGGAAGATGTATGTCTGTCTGACTGCTCTCTGCAACCGCAAGAAGGTATAAATAAACATCCTGATCCCATGAATCTTCCCTTCCTGAATATTGAAAGAAAACCAAACCAACAGCAAAACCTAAACTGTTCTCTTATCAACAAAGAGAAGACTATGTCCATGTACTACAGCCAAAAAGAAGCACTAAAGCCTGGGAAAGAGGAATTGCACAGCTTATTGAAACAAAACCTTGAGGTAACTGCTTTGCCTAGCCTTACCAACAGCTCACATAATTTGTATATAACCTTTGGTTCGAGATTGATTTCACTCTCCCTACAATCCAGTATCACCTGAGAAGGCATCATCTTCCTCCTGACTCATGGAGAGTTGTGTTTTATGTTGTAATTCGCTAGAACAGTGATTATGTGCAAGTGGGAGAATTTTCACAAGCAAAATGTCTTGTCAGTGAAAATAGCAGCTTTACTCCTACATTCACTTAGCTGCAGGAGGCAGAGAGTGTCCTGGGGATTTTGAATTATTGCTGAAATGAACTCCAGATGCCTGTAGAAAGACTGCTAAATATATACCTAATTGCCAGTTTCTTTTGTCTTAGTCCTGCTGCTAAACAACCTTCAAACGACAGCATTTGATACCTTCTGCATTCTTTATTAGCACCTTTATGCAAAATCAAACGGCGCTTACGCAAAGCCGGAGCACAGCGGCACGGCAGCGCTTCATAAGCAACGACTCTGCAAGTCTGGCTTAGGTTGCCTTCCTGTGAGGGGGATGTTTTCTTATAAATTACAGCCTTCCTTTTGCGTTAAACACACACCAATTTTATACCGCTCGGTTTTTACGCTAGAAAAAATTGCATATTTATGTAATATTAATCAGACGCCGAATTTTGCTGTTGTAAATATTCAGCAAAGGAGAGCAAAACTATGCATCCTGGCCTGATGCCACTCCAGTGACTCATCTTTGCTGACACGCAAGCTAATGGGAGTGAAGATTTAGAATTGCTGCTTCATAAGAGAAAAAAGATTTGGGAGAGACAAGCTCATATATCTCATGCTTCATCCATGCTAACCCTGACTCCCACATGCAATGCCCACGGTACAGCTATGAAACTGCCTTCAGGCCCTGTGATTACAGGGCTATGTCAGAGTAACTATTAGGAGGACATCAGGGCTTTGGACTGGAAATGAGATGGTCTTACACACACCACACTGAGCCGTTTGCATATTCAAATACATAACTGTGTTCTTTGTTGACTAAGGGAGAGGCAGGCAGATCACAGATGTAACCAGTCCAACTGGGACACAACCTTCTTTCTGGTAGCTCTAGACAGCAGTAAGGACTCCCCTCAGCCTCCACCTCTTCAGACTAAACAGTCAGCAGTGGCAGAAGCACACTGGTAGAATTGTGTCTTCCCTCCATTTCTTAACAGAAACGAAAACACCATGGGCAGATGAAATCCTACAAGCAGGAGTGCTGCACTTTTTCCTATCTGAGATCACACAAGCAGAAAAACTACCTGACTTTCATGTGCGTGGCCAAATTACCTGCAAGGAATTGCTGAGGAAGCAGAAGCCAAACTGTTTTAAGAAACCAATAATTGCTCATCGGAAAACATAAAAAGTAGTTTTAAACACACAGTTGTCTATCTATTTTCTCCATTTGTCATTGTCTTTCCCCAACTCAATGACAGCAGGAGCCAGGCATTATGATGCTATATTATATCTGGAGTTGTTAAACGCTAAATGAAACTTACATTGTACTGTAAGCAGAGCTGATGACGTAGGTCCCTAAGGCCGCCTTGGTCTTAACCTATCTGCATTAACAAAACCCTAAGGAGATACCATTATAGAGCATTTGAGCTTAAATAAGGAGTTTGGTTGTAATCTCACTAAATACAACTGCAAAGGTAAATTTCTGGCATTTTTTGGTGCTACCCAAACCCAAAACCGTTGCTGTTATCATTGCAATGATAGACATCTTTTGCTTTCATAGGGATAAAGACATTTGGATTAGTTCTGTTCCTATGTGAGAAAGGCTGTATCCGGAGCACAGAAGAGTGAGGCTCTCCCCATATATAAAGGGTTTCAGAGGAACCTGGAGGGGTTTCTACACCAAAGCACATGCAAGCAGCTGCCTTCTGTCTGTGAGGAGGTAAGATTACAATAACACTGTATCTTATAGTTGTATGTATTACACAGCTTCATCAGTATTAACACTTCAGAGGAAGGGTGGAAAAGGAATAGCCAAGCAGTACTGCAATCTGCAGGGCAATAACACCCTTACCGATTGCAGTGGGCCAGATTTCCCTTTCCTCCATGTGCTTTTCTGTAAGCTGAACGTGTTCATAAAGTGTGCACTGAAGATCCTAGTTTGAGGCTTAGGCTCTGATCAGTGCCTTTGATGACTAACATTTTATTTCTCATCTTCTTGACAACACAGGTTACCAGCTGCTAACATGAAGCTACGTGGTCTCCAACTCACATCCACCTTAAAATCAGCAGATGCCTCATACGTTTCTTGTCTAGCACACAGTAAAGGGAAGATGGAGTATTAGATAGATATTTCAACACCTAGTTCTGTCTAAAACTTTTACTGGTGCTTTGGGAAGCAGAGTAATATCCGTGAATCATGTTCATTTACAACCCAGTAAATTCCAACTTGTTTGAATCTTAGCATTTGACGTAAACAACACGCTTACTCACCATAAGGGATATATGCCAAGTCTACTGACAATGAAGACAATGGCAAATGTAAGGAACAGGAGGTCACTCAGTTTTTGACACTTGCAATAGTTTGCCATTTTGGCAGCCTGTAAAAGAAAGAAATGTCTGTTTACTTCTGTAATGACAACTGAGTTCTCTTGTCTAGTGTATAAGCTGCAAGAAGAAGAAACAAATTTTTAATGAAATTACTAAGATTTTCATTGGGCCACCTCACAATGACCTCTGTAACTTCTCCACCAATCATCTGGAAAATGTCTTCTCACAAAAAGTAACCAGGCTGCATAAAACTTCCCACACTTCTTCCTTCCCCATTCAATATTATTTTTCAAGCCCTACAATTTCAGATTCATAAAATTCTTATGAGTCTCTTAACACCACTGAGTTTATGCCATCCTTGTCCTCAGCCTCTTTACCTACCTGTCTCTCACCTTTCTAGCATGTTCCACTTGCATTTTCAGCATTAATCCACCTTCCACCTGCCCCATGCTCTCTGACACTCTAGTGCTTGCTGCATGCAAACATTGTCTCACATCCTCTCATGCCCTATATCCTAATTTCTCCCACAGCATCTCTTCTTTCTGACCTATATAGAATAGTTTCCACCTCAAAGACTATCCCTTCCTATCTGTTTACAAGACTCCCTTCGCTTTCTTTCCAACTTTTGCATTCTGATTTGTTGCCCTACACCTATTTTTACATGCTTTCTCACTTGTCTTCATCCAGCCTTCCAACTTCTCTTCAGTGTGTGAGTCACTAACGATTCTTTACTCAAACTGCTCGTTCTTTGCCCTCTTCTCCCTGAGGTAAACAACATACAAACAAGCAAGCTTGGTTTAAGCTGGAACAACATCCATGTGTGTAAGCGGTTATTTATTCTAAAGCATCTGCTTCAAGGAAGATGTTTTATGCCTTTATGCTTTCTGTCAAATGTATGCAGATAGTCACGACACAATTAAGTACCTGAAGAGCCTGATTTATTGTTCACTTAAGTCACTGGGAACCCATTCAAAGTGCCTTTCTGAGGGGATGTATCCACCTTCCACAGCGAGAAGATACTTACTTGTGGAGACTTTATGCCAAGTTACCACAATTATGCACACAGAATAAATCCAGAGTTCCCACCAAAAAATTGCCTAAAATGGTGCATTTTGGGTTTTTTTTTTGGTATGAACACACTGAATCTGAAAGTACTCAATGCTCATGTCAGACAATCTGGATGTCAAAACCAACCAGCACTCTGGGATGTTACCAGACTTCTGCAATGTTTCCACCCACAGCCTGAACGTGAAGGATATTCCTCACTAACAGAAAGCAAGTTAGTAAGCTCTCAAGACACCAGGAAGGCTACCAGTGCTGCAAAGAAAACATTACTCTTCCAGATCAGCCCTGTATCCTTTTGGATACAAATGCGTTTCCTACCTGTTTGTACTCAGGGTGGTTTAAGAAAAAGAGAACACTTTGGTGCCAACATGCAAAGAGTAACTAACACCTTAATCTTCAGAAGACTGAAAGTTCAGATAGGAATTTTGGATGTATTTCCATGGCAGCGGTCTAAAAAAGCTGGTTTCATAGTGTGTGGAGCTGCTATTGCCATAGCAACTTGTAGTAGTATCACGTCATTTCTCAAAAACAGTACAGCTGTTGGTTTATCAGTTCTTAAATAACAAATCTACAAATTATATTTCTATGAAAGGGCTGCAAAAAAGGGAAGGAGTATGTTGTTGGATGGACCTTAGCCACCTAAGACAATACAACATGATTTTCAATGCTTAAAAATTGTAACTGCAATCAAATAACACTGCTCCTTGCTAGTCTATTTTATTCCTTTTATTTTACAGCACAGCTATGTGCCTTAGTCTGAGGTGTCTACTTATAGCAAAGCGTGATAGGAAATAGCTGGAACCTGACAGAAACGATTCAGGTTGAACTGTCAGCTATGTGAAGGTCACACACTAGAAGCATACCAAACTGGCATCTCTTCACATGCATACACTGTCATCAGAATAATAACAGTATCCATTAAGTGAAGCTAAAAATTCTCAAGGCCCCCAATAGGCAGGATTTTAAGTGCTTCAGCAGGTTAGGTCACAGCATTTGCAACCCACAAACTGTACGGCTGTGTTGATACCGAGACCCTTGTGATTCTGAAAGCTGCCTCTTAGTAGCCTAGATTTCAGTTTAAGCTAATGTAATTACTTCCTAGGCAAGCAAATCACTCTGTGTTTTTTGGTCTGTCCTGTCATGGCTGAGTTACTTGGAGTACCCAAGATAACTTTTACTCACAGAACAGCTAAGTATTCCTGAAAATCCTACTATGGCTCTTCTGTACCTGCAAATGTCTTAAGACCTATGGGAAAAACTTCACCTCCAGTGTTTCTACCAGTATAAAAGTTGCACCCCAGCTTCCCACTGTACATGTTTCATTATGAAATGGTAGGTGAAAAGAGTCTAGTGGTCTCTGGGAATAGCTTTTCATTGCATAACTGCCCATCATGACAAGATATTTTACCAGCTTCCTTCTCAGCTTAATGGTTTTCTTCCTCTGCACTTACTTTCTCCTCAGTAATGTCAGCAGTTTGTAAAAGTCCATTTTCTCTCATACAGTACTGAGCTGTGACCCTAGCAGGAGAAAGTATATTGAGTGAGTCATAACAGCCCTCCTAGTAAATGTCGCTCAGGGCTTGTGATTGTCTTTCTTACACTTCAGAGAAGCTGTCAGAACAGACTGAACGACTTGACTAGAGAGACCAGTAAAGTAAGTGCCTCACGAGGAGGTGTGTTTGCTGAATGTTTGCAAAGCATGTGAGAGATACCAGCAATTTCTCTTTGTCTTGGCCAGTGAATGAACTGGATTGACTAAAAATATGGACTAAGCAAAAATATGCACATAGCTGTGCTCAAGCTGGTGCTTTCCAGTGATATTATACTTCCACAGACACTGGTCTGATCTGGAATAAACACCTTCCAGAACAGCCTTCTGGTGGTGAGAAAAGAGGCATGAAGAATGTTTGGGTGAACCCACAGCTAGCAGAATGCATCTACACATATGGCTAAAAAAGAAACTTTGAAGACACATAGCAGGGGAAATGCAGATTCCCTGCTGCTTTCTATCTCTAGATTTTAAGAAAATATTAAAAAATAGAACCAGATTTACAGCACTATAGAGTCAGAATGGCAACATTTTAATTCTGTCACAGGGGACTTACACAGTGAGATTACTCACATGCTTAACAGCATCCTTGCAACCACATCTCTCTGGAGGTGTTCAGGGTTAGTCTGGATGAAGTGCTGAGAGGCATGATCTAGATGTTAGATGTTAGGTTTACTTGGTTTAGTTGGATTTAGGTTGGACTGGATGATCTTGAAGGTCTTTTCCAGCCTCATCACTACTGTGATACTATACTAAAAAACTATTTCAGGCAAAATAGTTAATAACTTTGATTTGATCCTGATGGAATTCACAGACAACCCAATCCCAGGAGCATCCAGAGCACTCTAAAATCTGATGCAGTTAAAGGATGACATCTTTAAATAGTCACTCTGGCAGTTACAGACCATCTTGACTTAAAAGAATTTCACTCAGCCCTTTTCCAATGTCAGCTGCTTAATACTGGCATCTTGATGTGGAAGCACAGGAACCTGGAAAACCCTTGGAACCAGAGGTCAGCTCACTACCAGTGTACAGCCTCAGATCTTCCAGCTCCCTCTACCCAATGAAGTACAGCAGAAACAAACTGTCACACTTGATGCTTTTAGAGACAGCATTCTTCCCCTCACACCATCTCAGAAGGTCAAGGATCAGAAGCTGCTATTCCACAATCATCACCTTCCATTTTGCAATTTAGAGCTCTTGTCCACGCTCTATTTAAAATCTACGTGTAACCCTCCCTGGCATACAGTGCATCACAGGTCTGTACTCTGTACAAGCAACTTACCAAGAAATAAACCAGCCTCAAGTCACAAACATGTTCTGCTAGAAAAGTAATGCATTTGAACTATATCAACCACCATTACCATCTCTGCTTAGTAAATACTTGTTCTGCATTGCAAATAAATTCCACGTACAGACATGCTAACTCTTCAAATAGTGAATACCAGGTACAGGCAGTGATGACACACGTATTGTCTCACCTCTAGGACAACATCAGCCGCATCATGGAGACATAAGGTCAAGGTTCCCACTCGTGTCAAATTGGTTACATATGAGAAGGTTATCAGGGTGACTGTTACAATGTGATGTGTAAACATGATGCCAAAATCCTAGAGCAGCAAGAAGCAGGGGAAAAAAACACAACAAAAAACCATGAAGCAAACAGTGAGATTCAGTAGTCTTATACAAAAATGGATGGATGTTTTTTAAAACCAGCATTATGGTTATGTTACATAAAGATCCTGCTACTGAAGTGCATTGAATACCCTGCAACATATTCCACTTAGACTGAATAAAATAATCATTGCATATAAATGAAATGCAAAAATATTATCAGAAGCTAGGCAATCCGTACACTTCTCAGTTCACAGTAATTTAACAAAATAAATGAACTTGTGGCTGAAGATATTTTGAAAAGGCACATTTACCTACAAGTCCCATTGCCCTGTGTTTTTTATACACCAGGCAAAACACAATACGCAAACTAATGCACCATTCGCGAGAGTTCAAACAGCTACAGAGGAATGGAAAACACTTTCTATTACACTAGTTGTTATCAACAGTCACCTGCCAAGTGAAGAGAGCCTTCACAGAGCTGAGAATCTCAGTTCCAGTTTTTTGTCTGTTTCTAAGGAAGCTACTTTGTCTTCACACTGTAATAGGGTCAGGAAAGTCTTCTGATCAACTGGTGCAGTTCCTTCTGCTCAAATCTAATCTGCCACTTCCCAAATGACACAGGTATTTTGCTTTCCAGATCAGTACCTCTTGGGTTATTTAGCCTGCACTGGGAACAATGAAAGTCCTGTAACATCACATGGATGCATGTCAAAGGGCTGGCAAAGCAGAGGGAGCACCTGTCTGCCTGGCCTAGCCTCCCAGACTGACCACTGAGAGAACTAGATCTGCAGAGATGAGACTTGTCTGCAAGGCATCAAGTCAGTCTTGCTGTAAGTTTGCTGAGCTACCTGCACAGCATTGAGAAAGTGATATAAAAACCCAGGTGAGAAGTTCACTGGCATTGTTTGACTGATGAGTTTTTCCATGCTCTGGGTACAAAGACACTACCACAGCTCTCAGCAGATGTAGTGCCTCTCATGCAGAGCTGTGTTAAGGGAGAGAGATCCAGGCAGCCTGCTTGCCAAGTATCTTGACTGGTGGAATTCGGCTTTCTGGCAGCTTTCATGGGCTGATCTTCCTATGCTGTGGTAGTCTTCAGCTAAGCAGCCTACAGCAAAGAAACAGAAACTGAAACCCTACACTCTAGACAGGCAGCACTTGGTTTGCAAGGAGACCAAAGGAAGGAGGACCCTATGGGAAGTGCTGGTGAGCTCCCACTAATACAAGGTCAACTGCAGAAAAGCAGCAGCTACAGCTGCCAACTTCTCTGTCTCTCCAATAATGGGAAGACTACCTGCCTAGTGTCACCAGCCTTCTCACTGAGAACGCAGCAGGCACATAACAGGCATCACTGTTTTCAAGGACAGTCAGTGCCACAACCTCTCAGAACCAGGTCTTGGCTTCACTGCAGTGTACAAAAAAGTCTGAAGCAGTCTCAGCAACTGCATAGTGACAGGATCCGCTCACTCGATGTTTAACACTAAAAGCAGAGAACTGTATCCTAGTTTGGTATACGTTCAACATTTCTCAGCCAAGTTATTTAGTCCCCAGCAGTGTGGAGCACAATCAAATACTTTCAGCACTCCTATCGAGCCATTACTTGAAATCCATTTTCTTAAAGACTGAATTAAAAGAGAACTGAAGGCTGTTTCCCTTTCTAATGATCTTAAGGGAAAGCAGGGGTGAGGGATCTTAATCAGTTCAGTAACTACAGGCCAACACATGGGGGCCATTTCACTTTAGCACGATCGAAAGAGCAAAGCACCTACCTGGAATAAGAAATAAACTGTCAGCATTGCCATATGGCCGTACTGCAGCCTAGCTCTTTACTTGCTTCAGCTGCAAGTGCTATGACACTGTTCTTCATTCTCCTTCCAACTGCAATTATGTTAGCATATAGGCAGTCCAAGCAGGGGAAGAAGCCAAGTAGAAAATCTCCTCTGTTTTTATAGCTGACACATTCATATTCTACAAATACGAGATTTCTAGTCCCTCTTGGGAACTCTTCAAGGCATTCCTGACAATACGGATTACTCCTAAGCAGCCCTAACGCTCTTGGGCAGCAGTCTTCTGTGCTTCTGCATGAGTCTACTTACAGAAACACTGCCCAGGAAGCTCCTTCTGTAATAATGTTTCTTAAGAGGCAGTTATCTGACTGCCAGCTCTGAGACAGAGATGCTGGACTGACCTACTGGAAATTGTTAGAAAAAAGTAGCAGTGCTATAAATAAGACTACCTTTGTTATTTCCTGCTTGTGACATTCCATATTTACACTGTGCTTTGAAGATGTTACCTCTTAGGTTTTAATTATGCATAAGGGTAATGAATACACAGAAGCTAACGATGTAAGTTCCCATAATGTCAAGTGGTACTTGTTTTCCCAGCTTAATCAAGCGCTTGCACCCATACACAGAAAAAAGGGTAGCCATAAAAGAATAAGCTTTTTCTTGTTCCCAAATGCATTTCATCTGTATGTATGTTGGTGCCAGATGCATTTATTTACAGCAGATTTGTAGCCTTTAATTCTAACCACTGAAAGGCATCTGTGCCTGTATCATGAAAACGTGTAGCTACAAACAGGGGGATGAAGCTACTCCTGACACCATCAGTGGGAAGAACACAGGGGAGATAACAGAAGAACCCCATGGGTCTCAACTTGTAGAGAAGCCCTCTGGAATCAAGGCTTCTGCTACCCACATGTGTTTAATATGTCACACTGAATAAATGCCAAGTGGATATGGAGCATTAGTGCCACTAAAGGGCAAAACATTATCTTCATTAGTCATGCCAGCTTCTGGAAATGGCTATGTTGCAGAACAACAAGGGAATGGATTATCACCATCTAAGGGTTTCATCTATTACTATTTTAGCAAAGTTCTGCAAAATGTACAGTGTACTAAATTCCTGTGAAATAAAATCAACTCTACAACGTCTTTTTCTTTTTACTGAGTTTGAAGAAAGTTATCTAGGATCAAGATTTAGTGAACTACAGCATAAATTTTCCAGGAAAAAATGGAATATTTAAGAAAATTAGCAAGTGCAGATTATTTTATTTTGGGAATGAGCAAACTGTCATTTAAAAATAAAACTCAGAACCTCTAGGAATGGTCAAATGCTTGGAAATAAAAAGTGTGAGTACACAGAAAGGTCTCCTCGATGTTCTACAAACTTGTTACTAACACTGACAGAGTAGAAGCCTTATACGTTGCCTTAAACACACCAGCCAAATATTTTCCTATCAAACAGTACTTCAGATATTCAGAAACCATGGAAATAAGAGTCACTACTGTTAAACCTCAACAGGAGCTAGTCAGAGTGACAAAGTTCCCTGATATAACTTTTTTTCTTGTGTTTTACTAAAAAGAAGTATGGGAAGCTGGATAGAGATGATAAAAGACCAAATCATGCTAGGCTGCAGGCTTTGAAATTAAACCCTTAAGGGTAGAATATCGTTACAACAACAAAGTATATATTTATGAACATACCATTGTGAAACTGTAAAAGAATAGCTTGTTATTATAGAATGACTCTCTTGCTGCCTGTTCTACTACAGACTAACAGTCTCCTTGGAGAAAAGAACTTGAATGAAGGAATACAGAGCAGGTTGTTACTGATACTGGAAGAATGTTTTCATCTGGCCAGACTTTGATTTTCTTGATTAATCCCCCCTTAATAGCAATGCTCAGTTATTTGAAATTTTATCACCATAAAGGTAAGATTAACTGTGACATCACTTTTTGGTATTAAATGTGTAATAGAATCACAGTATGGCTTAGGTTGTATGAGATCTCAGAGATCATCTAGTTCCATCCTGCCTACCATGGGCAGGGACACCTCTCACTAAACCCCATTTGGTTTTACCATCCCTTTGTAAAGTAAACTGACAACCCTCACAGACCTTACGTTATCATTTAACTCTTAGAAGAAACAGTACATCTATGAGTTACTGTGTGGTTAACTCTAGTCAAGACTGGACAAGAGCAAACGGGTTTTCCAGCTGATGCTATGTGCCCGTGAAGATTTGATGATTTCAGGCTTTTCTTCACACGAGTAGAAAAACCCCACATCACAGTAACCAAGGAACAGAGTACGACGAGCACTTCAACAACAGTTTCTCAGTGACAAGTATCTGCAAGAGGTGGTGATTAGAAAGAACTGTATTTCCAATTCACTACACAGGTAATATAGGTACTCCTCAAGTCAGGAAAGACGTCTTAAAACTTTAAGTTTTAAGTTAAGCTTTTAGTTGTTTAGTATTCTTACCTTTCTTTTGATATCAACGAATTGAGAGAACATTAAGGACCAGTAGAATGACAATTCAACTATGTAGTAATAATGAAGGTCAGGCATCAGTGGCTGAAAGATGGAGATGAGAAAAGTTTATTAGAGTCTAACTGGCATTACAGGCAGCTGAGCTCTATAGAAAACATCTTTAATCACAGGGGGGGTTATTTAATTATACATAAGTATCCTAATTAAGAAAAACAATGATGGTTGCCTCTTTCAAACTTTGTTCTGAAAAAACAAAGCTCCCCAGCCTACCTTTCACTTATGTTTTAATCCTGACAGTATTGTAATACCAAAAATCTATGTTTTCCAGTACAAACCTAGAACAAACTAGATTCTGAGTACTCCCAAGTCTGTTTATAAAAATTATCAGAACATTCTTCTGTCCCATCAGTTACGTGTGTTTAAACCACAGCAAAAGAAACAATGCTAGAGCAGATCGAAGCAATGTACGTATATCCTCTTACCTGCTCATGACAAAATTGTTGTCAGCATATAAAAAAACATTTTAAGTAACTTTTCTGGGAACGTACTGATATTTGGGAAGAAGAAAATACATTTCTCTAGGTATCTTTTTTGATATACAACTTGGTTAGACAGATGTTTAAAAGCAAAAGAAATAGTAACAAGACACAAGAAGTTATGCTCAACTAAAAGTAACCTGGATTAACTTCAAAGAAGGTACTGGTAGCAGGCATAAACTGTTAAGCTCCCAGCCTAAGATAGCCATTCCCAGCAACTAAACTAATTTCCATGTGATGGTATCTCTTTGATAGTCATGAGACAACACAGTGATAGGATGGGTGAAGCTCCTGAGGGCATCTCTTGACGGATTAGATGAACCATCTCTAGAGCAGTTTGTACTGGCACAACCATACACCCAAGGAGGACAATGAGCAATTTCCACTGACAAGATGCATTTCAATTTCCTCTTTTATTCCCATTCTCTTTTGCAGACAGCAACAGCAAAACAGCCCTCAGGTACCCACCAAATGCTCTGTGTGGGTTAGTTAAATAGAGATATACGCTTATGCTTTATGAAAAGCGTGTACACTCAAACCCAATATTCTAAAGCCATTTCTTGGGCCGATATAATGTTTTTCTGACTTATTGAAACTGCCAGCAAGCTTTTAATGCTATCCAATAAAAAAAAAAGGGAAAAGAACACGAGCTAGCAATGAACCACGACTATTATTATTACAAGAGAACTCACTGGGGAAAAATTCTAGTAAAAAAATTACGATTGTCAGCTGCAATAGCATTTATAAACCTATATGCTATAAAAATGTAGGGAGATCCATAAAAGGGTCAATAGCCTGTGTTTAACATAGCTTAAGTATTAGGTTTTGGTTGTCTATAAACTTAACTTCAATGGAACGGGTATACTGTCACCCAAATGATCCATTTGACTGTACGCACAGTAAATCCAGCTGGGTTTCTGCAATGCTGTGTGGAGTAACTTACAAAGGACTTGCAGAAAACAAGAGATTAGAAATTTGATCTAGTTAAAAAAAAGAAAAGCTTGATTGTAACTAGCAGCCAGCAGGCAGTTTTACATTCAAGACAATCATTTTGATAATTTTTGTAATTATTATTTGCTTTCTGTTGGACTCTCTCCATTAGTAGCATGGTTTTGGATATGGTAAGATTAGTTGCACTCTGTTAGATGTAGCTACCTTTCTGAGTGACCTTGTTCTTCTTTTGGAAAGTCTGGTAAATACATATTTGTTTTTAACCAGTATGATTTGCAGCCTTTCATTGCAAGAAAATCTTTTCTTGCATGTAATAACATATACAGAGTAGAAAACAGACCTGAAAGGCACCAGGGACTACAGACATATAAATTCTGACAAATGATTGTTCCTAAAATCTCTGAGGGATAAAGATTCAACACTTCCCCCATTCAATTCCTTCTACAGCTTCCCTCGTGTTTTTCAGTTCACACTTCAGTCCCCAGATGGAATTTAAGTAATTTATTTCATCTAAGGCTAAATGACCACATTCCATCAATCTTTGTCAGGCCAACATTTCTGGTCATTCTTGCTGAACTATCTCCACTGAACTATTTCCCATAGGTATACAACCTTCATCAACATAAATACTGTTCACAGCCTGTCCAGGGCTGCGTACAGGGAATTTGTGTGTCTTTCAGACAAAGCTCTCCGTACTTTAAAATCAGACAATGACTTTTTTTAATTCCCTCCCCACCCTTTAGGGAAAATAAAGGAAAGGAAAAAACCCAAGTAATATGTTCCAGACAAATTATACCCTTTAACTTTCTTAAGCTGTAAATTCTTCGCTGGAACATTTGGAATTCAATGGATGTCTGCCAATATAAAGACTCAGTGATCCCAACTGAAACTCTTGGATGCTGAATTAAAAAAACCAACACATTTTAAAGAAGCTCAGGTTTAGAATTAGAATTCAGACCAGTTATCCTTGGAAGGTATTAAAAAAATTTAAGATCACCTTCCTAGGTCATAGCTGAAACAAAAATCTGGAACAAAAGGGAAAACTATACTTTATAACTTTAATATTTTGTTGCATCCTGTTATATAAAGGGTGTTAAGGAAACAGGAGGCCCTTAAGGTTCCCAAAAGGGTTTTCAACGTCCATTCCTAGCCTATACACATGATGATATTTCTTCCTTAAAGGAGTTTCCCAGTATTGTTATTAATAATAATAAAAGAGAACATGTAATCAATACACAGATCATCGATGCTGAAAGCTGTTAGAGCAGGAGGCAAAAATGAGGCAGTGGTACAGCTAAGGCAGAGTTCAGGGGCTATCGTCTCTGAAAAATACATCAACACCTTTAGAACAGGTTGCCTGCTTCTTAAACCCATCCCATTCTGTAACAATTATGTCCAGTAGCATAAACTAATGGAAAACACAGCTTTCTCAGAGCATTTTGGTTATGTGAACTTTGGAAGCCTCTGTTTCATTGCATAATGATAGCTAAAATTTTTATCCTTTCTTCCCCTGGCAGAGAACAGTTTCTGGAGTTGTGAGGCTACAATTCATCCTGCAGCTCCTGCATGCCATTGGAGCAACTGCTGTGCTGCTGTGAAAGACAACCAGAACAAAGGTGGCCAGAACTGGGAGCTGGGAATGACATATCCCCAGCAGTAGCTAAAATCTTTGCAGTGCAGTAAGGATGCTGTTCGTAAGTAAGGTCATTTGAAGATTATTTTAAGGAAACCAAACTTCAAATGAGCAAAAAATATTTTGAAGGCTGAAAGAGAGAAGGAGTGCAGCAGGATACAGCCTGAAAGTGCACTTTAACCGTGGCATTCCTCTCTGTAGTAAAGGAGGTAAATTACTTAAGTTCTTTCCTTGAAGATAAATTACATACTTTGACCTATGCTTTTCAGAAAAAAACATTGATGCTTTTTCAATTCATTAAAATGTAGACATTGCTGAAAAGACTTGAAACTATTCTTAACTCTTTTATTAGTTTTGTTGTCTTTCATTGTAAGCTTCCATGAGGTCCCTATTCAAGTACCTAAAGGAGAAAACTACACTCTCTTTCCAGTCTCTTTTTGATTATACCAACTGCCAGGGACAAAATCTCAGCCTTTATCTAGTACAACAGCTATGAGAATCGTAAATTCTCCTGACTTGCTGAATTTGAGGCTTTCCTAAAGCTTCTAGTATCCTCAGAACTATTGACTATTCTGCTGCCATTGTCCATGCCTGCTTTCGTGATTAGATTTCCCAGATGTGTGTTTCAGATCCTGTGCCTCACTTCAAAACAGATGTGACAGCTATGTTAATCTTTTCCATCTTGGACTCAAGTGCTTAAGATAGGGAGCACCTAGCAATGTTTAGAAATGCCAAGCAGCCCATTCACACTGTATTGACATAAAGCTCTACCACAGTAGAAACAAAACTCTGTAGAAGGTTCATGTTAGGTTTTAGGCAGCACTGAAACTTTTACCTGATAGGGATACCCATTCCAGCACTGTCTGGTATTCCAGAGCCAGGGTGTCTGGGAGAGAAAAAGGAAAAAAGAAAGGGTCTGTACACACCATTTTGGGCAATATAAGCATACAAAAGTGTATCTGGTTCATATAAGTAAAGGACAAGCTTAGAACAGAAACACCTTAGAATTTTCAGTTTCGATAGAGGTTATGAAACCTTCATACAAGGAGCTTCATCGAAATTTCACAGCACAAATTAGAGCAGCCTGCCTGTTCACAGAGATTTCTGGTTGGTGCACCATGCCATTACTTGTGCAGGACACAGGATGAACATAATCAGCCCACGCTCAGGTGGACGGATCTCAGATTACTTTCTCAAGAGCACAAGAACTCCTGGCCTTAGGCTGCTCAAACATTTTAACAAATGTTTCTCCCATATGTTTTTACATATAGCATCCTTCATCCCAGCTGCATCCACTCAAGATAGCAAATCACACCTTCTGCTTTGCTGTCAGAAGACACAACCGTTCAGTGATCACAGATGATAGATCTTGCTACCACTTGGAAAATAGTATCTTAGAGCAATGTGAAAGGTGCCAGAGACAAATGGACTGTAGCATGCACCTACAGACTACTGTACTGCAAAAAGCTGGGCAAACCAAAACACTTGGGAACATGCAACTCTGTTACACTTCCTGCTACTTAGCTTCTTGCCCAGGTTTTATGTGAATATTTCTTCTTCAATGCCACAAGAGACTTCAAAATATTTTCTTGTAAGTGGGTTGTTTCTTCAGAGTTCTTTGGCTTTTACCTGTTTTCTGTGCAACTAAATGGACTTGTGATATAAAATACCACACGGGCAAGCTCTTCTACTCACTGTACTCAACCATTAAGTATTTCCACATTGGGTAGTAAGAACACAACCAATTCAACAGCTACTGAGAGCTGTTGTACCGTGTCTACAGTATAAGCACCTACCCACTGGGTATCTCATTAGAAATGTGAACAGCACAGTGAATTCAAGATCTTTGTACAACTCTTTACATAACCTGAGCTGCTCTATATGCAAATATAGAGAAAGCAGAACATCATTAGTATGTCTACTGGATTGAGGCACAAATACCCTTAAAGCATTAAATGCTTCCACTAGATTACATGTTCTCACATAAATCCCCACTGCATTAAAGACAATACTTTCTTGTTTTCCCCATCAGGCGGAGCAGTCCAGTTCAGACAAAACTAAAGCAAAACGCAATGGTCGAGCGTTGAACCGAACAAAATGAACACTAAGCACAATGGTAAAGCCCCATGCTGACACTCAAGCTAGATAGGCAGGATTTGTACCATATGAAAAGTCAGAATAAAAGCTAGTCAGAATTACAGCCCAATTCCCAACTGATAATTAAGTTCTGTGATTAGTTTTATAGACAGTTCTTATGCCTTCATCCATTAACAGTAATGTGATCACTAAAGGCTCTTCCTAGTTTCTTTAATGTGTAAAACTAAACTTGCACAACGATACCCCTATTGCTCCTGAAATGGGATGGAATAATTCTTGCAGTAACCTGAGCAATATCCCAATATTTAAAGTACAGGCTTACAATGCTGTAAGAGTGATTAAAGTCCATCCACATTTCTCCTTCTATTAGGAATAATTTCATTGAAGCAAGTTTTTGTTCAAACGTTACCATGGTAATGAAAGTGATAAGTGACTTTCCCACATCTCATGCAGCAAATAAAGGTCTTTGGAAACAGCCACGGCCCCTATGCAAGTGTTAGTAATATACAGAATCTCAAATATTTCTGTCTGAGAGCTGTCTAAATTAGATCCAAACACTGTAGAATAGTTCACAGTTTTAGCCAGGTTTGAAAAGCTGCAACAATCTTCCATATCAGATTCAACAGGAGATAAAAGGTGCTTCCTACACAATTATTTTGCTATCTGAATTGCATGTGCTATCGAAAAAATGTACATTTTACTCATAAATATTATGACATCTTGAGGTGTCTTCAGAGACATAGCTGCTGTAGGAGTGGCAGATACGGACACACAATTTAAATGTTCAATAAAATAGGCATCACTGGAGGAGCCCATAACCACAATGCCTCAATAGATACCACAAACTGTCAGACAATAAAATGTACGTGTTAAGCCTCCAAGACCAACACTGTTAGAACATCTAAATCTTCTGAGCTACCTAATGCTCAGAAAGCCATGCTACCATCTCAAAGTGCTTCTTAGTAGCCACGGGAAACCTAATGGATCTTATGTGGGCAACAGTGGCTAAAACAGCAGGGTGCCTACATCACCTTTGTATCTCTCTTCCTCCTCAGTCTCCCCTCCCCTTGGCATCTTGCCTTGGTATCTCCCTAGTTGACACTTAACACTTGCAGCAGCAGGGGACTTTGTTTATACATTTCCAGGAGGGTTTTAGGCAAGGGGTAGAGGAAAAGCTTCATTTGAGTGCAGCTATCCCCTCTGACCTACACAATGAACACAGTCCTAGACTAAACCTAACTTCTCCACATAGACTATGCTTATAGTTTAGTCCTCTGAGAGTCTCACAACTACGGGATACTCTATGCAGGATCTGGCAGGAAAAACTGCATCCTAAAAATGCCCACACAGTTATCAGTGTGACAGCTAGACACTGTTAAAAGGTGAGGATTAATCTGAGAAACCTAACACAGCCATTCTCAGGGCTCAGCTGAGTCTTGCTTGGGCTCACAGGACACATCTAGTGAACTTCCTCATACCAGGTAAGATCATTAAGTAGAGAGTCCAAGTCTTTCTAAAATGTCCCATGATGGATTCGGAGAAAAGGTCAATGACATAGAATCATAGAATGTATTGTGTTGGGAGCTCCACCAGGTCCACACCCTTCTTGTGTTGGTAAACTCCAGAACTAGACACAGTACTCCAGGTAACACCTCACCAGGGCAGAGCAGAGGGGCACCTCTCTTGATCTGCTGGCTACACTTCTTTTGATGCAGCCCGCGATGCAGTTGGCCTTCTGGACTGGTGGCTCATGTCCAGCTTTTCATCCACTAGTACATCCAGGTCTTCTTCCAGACGACTGCTCTCCAGCATGTNTCCAGGTCTTCTTCCAGACGACTGCTCTCCAGCATGTCTTCCCCTAGTCTGTATTGATACCTCTAGTTACCCATGTCCAGGACCTAGCACTTGACCTCACAAGGTTTGCCTGGGCCCATTCCTCCAGCTTGTCTAGGTCTCTCTGGATGGCATCGTGTTCCTCTGATCTATCAACCACACCACCCATGCTTGGTGTTACCAGCAAACTTGCTGAGGGTGCACCCAAAGCCAATGTCAATATCATGAATGAATACATTAAACAACACAGTTGCCCTGAGGGACACCACTTGTCACTATCTTCCGTCTGGACATCTAGCCATCTCTGGATATGACTGTTCAGGCAATTCCTCATCCACTGAGCAGTCCACTCACCAAATCCATATCTCTCTAGAGAGGAGGATGTTGTGAGGGACTATGTCAAAGACCTCGCAGAAGCCCAGACAGATGACATCTGTAGCTCTTCCCTTGTCCACTGATGCAGTCACTCCCTTGTAGAAAGCCACGTGGTTGGTCAGGTAGGACTTGCCCCTAGTAAAACCATGCTGACTGTCTTGAATCACCTCCTGGTCTTCCATGTGCCTTACCATATCTTCTAGTAGGATCTGTTCCATGATCTTCCCAGGCATAGCGGTGAGGCTGGCAGGTCAGTAGATCCCAGTGTCCTCCTTTGTAACCTTTTTAAAAATGGGTGCAATGTTCCCTTTCTTCCAGACACTAGGGACTTTACCTGATTGGCATGACTTTTTGTATATTATGGAAAGTGTTTTGGTAAACACATCAGCCAATTCTCTTAGGACTCTGGGATGCATCTCATCAGGTCCCAAGGACTTGTGTATGTTCAGGTTCCTCAGGTGGTCATAACCATTGTCTTCACTTATTGATGTGTAAGTGACAAGCCTTCACAACAGATCCTTCTGTGACAAACACAGACAGTGTGGTACTGTTTCCACTTCCTGTTGAATATCCTAATTCCCATTTTACTACTTTTTTTCATAATACAATCTCTCAAGACTGATGAAGAAGAGACTGGAATCTCTGAGGGGACTGAAGAAGACAAGAAACATAAAGATCCTGATAACAAAAGTCATCCTTAAGCTGAAAAGAGAATACTAAAAACTTCAGTGCTGATTATGTCAAATACAAAGTACCAACCCTAAAGTGCTGACACTGTCTCGGAGGTGATCACATGGAAACTTCAGCTTTACCCCATGTTGCTGCAGTGCCTAATCAGTGCATCATCAATCACAGAGGACAGTTGTTTAGCACCAGCTGTTGAAGCTGCTGTAATTTACAGTGTACCTATCATTTTTCCTTACAGGACTATTTGTCAAAAGCTCTATCAAACCTCTCTTCAACTCTGTGATTAAAGAGAGTAATTTAAAACAAATCGTTCAGATATAAAACCTCTCTTGAGAAAGGAAATTATTCAGAAATTAGGGGAGAAAAAGAAGAACAAATTATCTGACATGTCTGCACACTTAGCCAGAAGCCTCAGGTTGTTTTGCATCTGCATCCATTGTCCCATTCACTTATCTTTAGAGAAAGCTTCTAATTGGCCCTGGGCTTTTAAAATCCCTAAAGCAATGGAAATCCACACATCTTGCTCAAAGTGCTGCTAGTCCCTAGTATATGGAAGGTCAATTTTACTAGTAAGCAAAGGACAAGGTAGTACAAAATCCCCCTCCATTGGTGATCTGTTCCCAAGATATTTTTGAAAGATATTTTTATCTGTATATTCTGAAACAGGCAACAGATGCACCTGATGAAGTATTATTTTAAAATAACATGGTAAATGTCACTCCATTATTCAGGAATAATAATAACTAAGAATACTCCTCCCTCATCTGTATGCACCCAGCAGAACCCACTGGGTGTACAGAACACACAAAGGCCCTGTAACAGATTCTCAAGATTATGGATAGAGCTGTACGTGTCACGAGCAAGGCAGATGTGTGTGTGTCAGACATATCCAGGTGTAAGCTAATTCCACGCACATTCTATAGAAACAGCTCGTGTCTAAAAATATATATATATAAATAAATAAAACATACATGCACTTGCAATATATATACAAATAAAATATAAGTATGTAAATATAGAATATAAATATATATGTGCCACATAAATTTGCAAAATAACTGCTCCTGGGAAGCTAAAGTTATGGTCACATTTCATTTCACTGCAAGTATCACGAACTTAGTTATGTCTCCTCATACCCAGCACAACTAGAAATCCCAAATGCAGGTTGCACCCACAAGCACTGGTGTTGCCTTGCCCTGGGAAGTATGAGCCTACAGGTAAATAAAAGAGATGCAAAAAACTAAATACAGTACTAAGAGTCATGACAGCAAAATCCAGCTGTCCAGAGAACAGCTTGTGCAATAGCAGTTTGGAGTATTAGAAAGAGCTGTTAGGCACTTGGTTTACTCTTGACTACATGGGCATACTGTAACTCCCAGAGAGAGTCTTCCTGAATCCCCAAATAGGTACGAAAAATCTTCACATTTTCCAGCAGATAAAGAAATAGGATCTGCATGCTGTTTTCATTAGGATACAGCATGTAAAAATGCAGGAACAGCATGATACAAGTCCTGCGTCTCACAAAGCCTATTTATGCAGAAAACCTCCTTTCAAACCAAAATGAGACATCCTTAGTTAAAAAAATAGTACGATAAAATTAAGTTGCTTTTGAGATAAGAAAAGTTTTGACCCTGAGCATTCACTGTGCATATGCTTACTACTCTGCAATCTCAAAAACCCTAGATTTTATCTGGCTTGGTTCATATGTTTAATAATAATTTGTCTCTGGCAGCTACAAGCAATATTAAGTGGAACAGAAATTAGCACTACTAATTAAAGTCAAGATAATCCATACTTTTGTTCTATCCACCTAATTTATTTTGAGCTGATACAAGCAAAGATGTCTCACAGCATTCATATCTGTACTTTCAATCAACTAGACCAGTTCTTTGCTCTTCACAGAAGCAAGTGGTACAAGTGAGACCAGAAGATTTCCTCTAGATTAATGTTTACTTACCCACCTCAAAGGCTGTGTGTAACTTGCTCTTACCCCCAGACCTAACATCCACTGTCTGGTAGGTGTGTATGACATGTACATATCCCTTCCCTCAACAGCAGCTGTCTTGTCTCACTGAAGGAAGAAGTCCATCTCCTGCTCATGTGGGCTGACAACTCACCACTCTCTGAGCTTTACACCTTATTTACCAAAGAATGCAGTTGTACCAGGAAAGGAGAAGACTATAGTCTGTCCGCAAAATACAGAGATATTTAACACTTTCCACTTCCTTTTTATTTTCCAGGAACTGAAAACTACAGACTTTTAGTAAACAATGTTTTTAATAACATCAGCACAAGGACAAGTATTGATAATTAACAATCATTGGTTTGGGGTGTTGGGTTGTAGGGGTTTTTTTGCTTATGATCATCTATGTTCTTAAATTAAATAGTATTAAATAGTATTTTTTTTTCTATTTCAAGACATTAATGAGCTCTTTCACATCTCTTGGTTGACTAGGCACTTGCTTAAAGGGGAATCACTTCAATGGCTTGCTTCTGCTTGCTTCTTTTTGCAACACCTGCATCCTCTTGACATAGTATGCCAAAAGGCTGCTGGTGTTAGGCAACACAAAAAGCATCCTTCTGTTATTTCCCATACCTGGGACACTATGTTCTAGTGCAAAAATGACTCCATTCATTTATGGAAAAGCAAGAGATTTTTCAGCAAATTAAGCTCTGAAGTGCAAATTGCTGTGACCCTGGATTTCCTTCCCCATCTTCTTACTTGGCTCAGGGGGGATCATTGCAAGTGTAGACTACTGCAGCTTTTTTCTCTTAAGGAAATGAAACATTTGCTTCTGCAGATACTGTATAAATTAATACACTTACTTTTCCTCTTCACTAGAGAAAATCAATTAAAAAATAATTGTAAACAAGTCATGGCTTTACAAGTAACAGAAAGTGCCCTTTCCTTTTTCCGCAAGAATCAGTATTTTGGAGCATTTTTCTCTCCAGCAGAATGTTCTGAGTCCACTTGGCAAAGTTTTGATAGTCTTCCCCTAAGTTTGCCTGGCCTCCAGGGACTTATGGTTTATGATGTCTTCAAAAGTTTCTCTGATTACATAGAAATGTGAGGGGGTTTTTCTTGTCCTTATCCTGGATAAAACAGGACCTGAATGATGTTAACATCATACCTTGCTATTGTATTTGCTTGGCTACTGCTTAAGTATTTCTTAAAGTCTCACTGATTTAAAAACTACAACAGTTTGATTCCAGACTGTACTGGTCACCTGTAAGAGGTACCTGTAAGGGTACAATATTAGCATCAAACAATACCAGCAGCACTGGTTAGTATTGTTTATGGCAGATTCATCAGCAGAATAAACGGACTGTCTGCAAGCACGAGTGTTTAGTCACCTACACATCAAAATTGAGTGTGTTTCCTCTACCCACAAAACCTCTAAGTTCTGGCAAAACATCATGTGGGGAACAAAGAGAATGTAGTCAAATAACAAAATCCATGGCTGCTCTTTTGCATCAGCTTTGGTGTGTTCTTTCCAGTGACTGGCAATCTGGTTTGGGATGCAGCTGCTTCTCACACCAGAAATAGCATTTTCACAACTTCTTGACAGACCTAAGCAGTTGTTTGTGCTTCTTGACACAGCTGACAACTGAAGAAGACAACGTGACACACTGCTGATGAACCTCCTGAAACTCTCTTCACATGCACTGTGACAGACTGGACTGGATGATCTTTAAGGTCTTTCCCAACCTTCTCATTACTGTAATACTGTGATACTATGCAAGCTGTTACAAGTTTCCTCAGAACTGTTTCTTTTTTCTCTAGAACTTAGTGCTTTGTGACTGCAGAAAATAAGGTTTGGGAGGCTTTTGCAGTTAAAAGTGCTCAGCTCTGCCTCTCAGCAGCATGCACTGCTGATTTCCAAATGTAATTAAATATGACACTTCTACTACCCAGAACCTATAAAATATGCAAAAGGATGCATAAAAGGCCAAGATTTACAATAATCACTGGAAGATGCACTTGACATTTCAGATGCAGACGTATGTGTGTATACAAAAATACTTTTAGAAAGAGTACAAATTTGAGTTTGGATTTATTTACACAACACGCTCTGGGAATGCAAAGAAAGTTCCATGCACCACATATATCCACTACTTCCTTTAAAAATGTACAGAAATCTTCTATTTGTGTCTTATGCTGGCAAATATATAGTTTCAAATTCCAAATGGTGTTGAAAATACAGATGGAAAAAGGAGCTGATAATCCTCAAGAACATGGAGGGTCCTAATATTGAGTCATTGCATGCATTTAACTGAAGTGAACACTAAAGCTAAAGAATCTGGTTGCTGTAGCATATGTCTGTCTCCCTGCTCTGATTATAAACCACCAGCTCAGCCAGAAAAATGTTTGTTCTGAATTGTGTGTACCTCCTTCCTCTAAAATTACCTCTGCTAGTTGCTTTGTAGACAGCAAGCTTTTAAAAATATTTGCCTTCATGTCCGATGATAGTATTTTCAAGGACTGTTCTGTCATGAGAAAATTCAGCAGCCAGTGGTGCTCTGATGGTTTAGAGCTGCTAAAGGTCTACATAACTATTGTATAAGACAGGCTAAAGTTCCTATTTATTTGCAGGCAACAAATTTCCGATCAACACTACTCAATGTGTTTTGTAGTTACTCCATCTGCACAGCAGGAAGAGTGCTTAAAAGTAGTGGACATGTTCAGCTGGACATTCCAGATGCTTGGTAACACTCTGGTGAAGCAAATCAGACTTAGGGCTAAAATAGCCTCTATGGGATTAAACATTCAGTCTGCACATCCTTAATAACAGGCAAGTTCCCAGAATTCTGGTGCTGATCATCGCTGTCTCTAAGAGGCATATCAAATGGAAGCGGAGATTTACAGCTGCCTTGTATTTTGTAATCAAAGAATAAGACCACATTAATTAGCACAAAATTTGCACCTATGAGTATATTTATAAGTTTATATTATTAAAACAGAGAATGTGCAACTAAGTCTGCAATTACTTTGTAAAGAGAAAGTGGTGAGGTTTACACTTGGCAAATATACCATTTTAGGAGGGAAATCTGTTTAAAATATACCCTTAAGAAACCAGCAAAAATTCCCCAAAAAACCCAATTTATTAAAGTAATAGGGTAGTTCACCTCTGGTAGATGACTACAGAACTGCATGACTTCAGAGTACTCCTCATTTTCCTACAAGATGCAGCTTCAACAAAGCTCCAGGGTTTCCAGTGCTCTGCGCTCTGACAGTAACTTTACCCAAAGGCATACAACAAAGTGGTTAATAATTAAACTCATCAATACATATTTCCTGTCTGTAATTGCAGCTCCTATCTTTGGCAGCTCTGCTTAAGAGTGCATCTGTGTGGCTTTGGCCAGCTGCTGATTTCCATGCTGTGTGGTGATGAGAAGAGTTTACCATGTCAGTCCTGACACTGACTTTGGAAATCTCCAGGGAACTGCTTACATTTGCAGGATTCACTGTGTACTTTAAGGGCTTGCTTCTCTGACAGACAACATGCTGCACCACTCCATGCCACCCACAAAGGGAGACAAAGCCAATCTTTGTCATTTGTGAGCACCAAGGTGCAAACCCAGATGGTTAAGATTGTGCTATTAATGAATCTGCACTGCCTACTGGAAGAAAGCAGTATTGAGACTACCAACCAAAACCAAATCAAAGTCCCCTCACCTTCAAGAACTCTAGCTGCTGTCTTTTGTTGTAACTTTTTACAGGAGCGTTATGGCAAGATCTCAAATTCATCCTTGACAGTCTGAAAATTATAAAGTTAGTGCAAGCACAGATTTTTTTAGTGGGACATACGGGATTTCTCTAGATCATGCAGCCAGTATTTATCCCCAGAGAGGTAGAAGTGTGTGTGAATCACATGGTGCCATTGCTGGCAACTGATGAGAAAGTCTTTGAACTCCTCACTCTCAGTGATGCTACTAACCTTGACAGAAGAACTAATTGCTTCTGAACACAGAGATACTAGCAAGGCCCACATGATGACTGAGAGAGCAGAGCTCCTTCAGACAGGTGGCTGAAAGAGGCAGGCTGAAAGAACCCCATGTCTAGATGCACCAATGTGATAGTCACTAAATAGGGATCCATTTCTAAGTGACTTCACTCACTGGACACAACTAATATGAGGTATAACCCTAAAAAACAATGCATAAGGACTGACTAAAGTAGCCTCTTCCCTTCCCAATACTGCAACCACTGCATTCTTCTCAGGTTAGTGCATATATGCTGCATCAGGGTAATTCACCTGAATTATATAGGCATTGCAGATGTCTTTACTACCAACTTACTTCCTGGTGTATTTAATAATGCCACAAGTACTAAGTACTTTCTAGAAGAACAGCCATACTGTATTTTCCACTAACAAAACAAGAACGTTAATTAATCTTTCTATAAAAACACACTTTGCAAGGAATTAGTTCCTGCTTAGTTCTGAGTCAGTGGCCATGATGGTGTTTATTTCACTAGAGCAACGCTAGCAGCAAAAATAATTTCCCAAATCTTTAACAATGTCTACACCTACATAAAACTTTACATTCATTTCCTCTTTGCATTTCACCTTCCCCTCTGCTGAGGAAGGGCACAGAAACAAACCTACTGTTGCTCCCATTCATCATCCTCTAGTGCAATCTATGCAGACATAACTTGTCATGATTTTCTGCACTTGATCTGTTAAAACGACTAGTGGTAAGAGTGGATGGTGGTATGAGAACAGATAAATCGTGATTTATAACTGCTATATTTATATGAAGTTCTAGTATAAAACCATAAATGATAAACTCTGTGCACAGTAAAATAAATAAACAAGAGGAGAGAGTTTCTTAAGTCTAAAACACTTCAAAAATCCCTGGTGAAACCTCGTAAGGCACCTATGAGATAACAGCAGTTACAAAACATAAGCAAAATTCTGAATTAGATTTGGACTTAAAGGAGTTATTCACACATGCTAACTTCTGCCGTGCAATAGCTGGTACCTGAAACCATCAATAGGCAGGAGAAATGAGACAGCTCTGAGGGAATATAATAAGAAAAAACACATGCTCACTGGTAATGTAATGATTTAACTGGCAAGACTGTTTTCCTCACTGCTTTAAACAGAGACTGTAGTGTTTTTAATATTCAAACCCCTTATAGTATAAAAATACATAATTGTTCTACAGGTGATAGTAACTTTAATGAGGACACAGCTACTACACTCCAAGTCAGTGTCTCAACAGTGAGTTCCAACTCAAAGTACTAGTGAGGTTATATCAAAACTTGTACTCATTGCTCAGATTTAATTAGCTGTGGAAAATAGGACTGCTTCATTATCAAAACAGAAAAACATGAAGAGCTCCAGACAGTACAGGAGTAACACAGGTACAAATCAATCATTTTAGTTTCCAGACGAAAGAAAAATGATTTTTATCATAAAATTTTCAAATAAAACAGTTTGGCAACTGTTTCCTCTACATCTGTCATTTTAATGTTTATATTTCAGAAAAATGGACTGCCATAAAGACAAATACTGTGCTGAAGTTAAAATTCTCAACCAGTCCACAGGGGGACACAAGGTCTGGTGGTTCCTCTTTCACCACCTTGAGCATAACTGTAACATATAAGTAGTAAAGATGCTGTGTATGGCCTCACTACAGCATAACTTTCCAAACTGGTCATTACAGACCACTGACTTATTATTCTGATGTTATTAAATATCCTCAGCTGCAGTCCAAGCAGAGAAAGTGAAATTCAGCTCTAGATACATTTTTTAATTACTGCATTGCTTTTCCTCCCATGCTTATGTCAAATTTGTCTTCACTGTCTACCTTAAAAAATCCCATTGACATCATTGTCCTATCACTGAATTCGAGTATCACTGACGCTCTCCTTTTGCTGTTTTCTTTCAAAAACCTGTCTCCTTTCACCACAAATACATTCTGCCAGCCATCTGAGCTTTGTTACTAACTTAGCTTCCAACAACTTACACAATAAATTATTTCGTATGCTGACTGGCCTTCTTTTACAAATCCTGATAGTTCAAAATGCATCCATTTTCTTCACTGATGTACACTGAAAGGCTGCAGTCTTTTAAAATTGTGTTTCTCCATTGACTTTGATCTTTCACACAGCATGACTCATGATTTATATCTCAGACTTCTAAAGCACTCTATTAATCTCTTCTAAATGCCCTCAACAATTTTTATGCCCTTTTGAAAGGTATTTGAAGCAAACTCCTTTTCCATTAGATGTGATCTATCTTGGGTCTTACTGGAAACCTTTTCCACTCATGATGCTTGTTTAAAAATGTAATATGGCATTTCCCCTTCTTCACAACAGCATCCTTCAGGAGATTCTGGCACAAGTCCTCTTTCCTGCTCACACAGTGAAATTATAAAGTGTTCTATTTAGCATCAAATGCTCAGTCCTACATCCATGGAAAGGAATAACATTATGATTACATTTTAACATAGTAAATTATTTTAGCTTAACAATTTTAATCACTTACAGATACTCAGCAATTTGGTTTTCCGATTTAAAAAATGTAGTAAAAACCCCAGAGAGTTCAAATCAATTTTACAGCAAATACAATCTGCCAAAAGCAGGCTTCATTTCCTCCCTGAGGGGCATACATATCGTATTATCCCTCTGTTAATAGCACAGCAAAATATCAAATATCAGCATTGTGTTAAAAGGGCTTCAGAGTGGCCTCTGACATTCTTCACTTAAATGACAGCATTTATCCGGTTCTGGGCAGATAAGGTTGCTGAACAAAAAGTAATTACAAGGTTTCAGGGATAGATAATGTAAGAACCTTTCAGGTACAACACAGGAAGGAAACATCACAAAACATGGACACTAGACTAGCAAAAGCGCCCAACTGAATGTCTGCTTCAAATAATTCTAGGATGAAGGAGACACAGGGCAGCAGCAGGAGCTCTGGGGCCAAACTTCCTGCTTCCAGCTGTTGCCATATTGCTTAATGCCAGTCAGTTCTAGTTTAAACCGAGGTAGTAGATATTTCAGGAACTTCTGCATTGGCATCTCAGTGTTGAAAGCAGAGCATAACATTTGCAGCCCAATGACTGCAGATTTCATTGAAAACACTGTAATTTTCAAAATTATTTTCCGTTTATTTCTTCACATCTCAATCCAATGCCAAACAAAGGAGTAACATAAGCTTGCCTTAAAGCACAGCTGGGGATCTTCTCTATTAGCAGCTTCATTCCACTGCAGACCTCACACTATTATGACTTAGTGTATGCAGTAACAACAAATATGGCAGAGCTCTGCAATTAAGTACAGTGGTTAAAATGTCAACTTCGAAACTTGTCATTAAGCTCAAAACAATCCTTTTGGTCAATATTCATACAGAAACTGTATGAATAGGAAGTAGACATTAGGAAAAGAAAGCTATTCATAGGAGTGTTCCACTTCAATATCTGAACAGCTCTTTGCAGACAGATGCAGTCACCTTTGCTCCAACACAATTGCACTTTCGTAAAGCTGGTGGGAAGATTTCAAAGGCATTCTTAATAAACATGGTTCAATAAAACACTGAAACCAGCATAAGGCTTTTGAAAAGTCTACTATGTGTATATCCTGTAGTGTGACTATAGTTAAGAGCTGGTGGACAATTGAAAAAGACCAGCTGGTCTCAAAGCAGCTGCACCCTAGCTTGCTTCCCCTGCACCTCCAAAGCCAATCGATCACAATCTCAGATGTCCTCTGGCTTATTGAAGTGACAGCTGACAGGGCAGGGTATGAGTAAGGCATCCAGAAGCACCCTGTTCTTATTGGCACTTTGGAAATTTCAAAGTACAAAGACAAACCTCTTTATGTATTCTCTTCATAATTCACAGAACTGAGAGGAACAAACAATCCCAAGAAAGATAAAAGACACTGATGCAAGTCTGCTGAACCATGATTGACCCTGACTAAATCAAGGACAATGCTATAAGTTTCTTCTGTAAGACACGCTGATGCTTGATAAAATGATCTACGTAAAAAGATGGCAACAATAGAGGAATGAAACAAGAGAGTCTTCCTATAGTCCACAGGAAGACATCAAACATGCAGACTTAGTGGATTCCTAAATCCTAAATCCACCCCCTGAAATATTAAAGGAAGTTTAAGAAGTGGGGAGAAACAGTGTAGTGATCTGACAAGGAATGCCAAAGCAGAAAACACTGCCAGAAGAGGTAGCTGAAGAATATGTGGAAAAGACTGTATAGAATTACATAACATTTAGTCTCTCCCTGAAACCATCCTGCCACTCTGAGTTGTGCAAAACAAAACTGGTGAACAGGCTAATGCAACAAACCAGTCTTTCCAAGAGAACTGTAAGGATAAACTGCCCCCAAATTACTCATCTTTGGATAATCCATTAGATTTCCATTGCCATTCATGCTGTACTGCAGGTGAAAAACTATCAGTGCTCTCACTCATGCTGAACTTTCCAAAGTCAGCTCACTCTTGTCAAGGCTTTGTGTAGAAGCAGATCAGGAGAAGGGAAAACCAAACAAGTAACTAGCTAAATCTCTACCCTCCATTGCTCTGTGGAGATAGCACTCAGCTCTTAGGGGACCAGTAAAAAAAAGCACCAGTGTCAAAAAAGCCTCATATACAGCTGTGAAATTTGAATCTCCGTTATTTATTAGGCTAAGTAATTTGTGAATGAATTAGGCTGCTTTATTGAAGTTTTAGTGTAGGGAAGTGCTGAGCACCCCACAAAATTCCTGAGATCCTATATGGCTGCAAAAAAGACATCTGAACAGAGTACAATGATACACATCTTTCATAACAGAGAAAACACATACTTGCTCTTTATAATATCAAGAGTGATTCCATTCAAACTTCATTTACCAATGCTACAAATAACTTTGGGATAGTACCAACAGTCTATGGTTTTCATCCATTTGTCCTCTAAGAAAATTTTCCCTTTAAAGGAAACAATATAAACAGTATGAATGAAATGGTATAAAAGCACACATTAGAGCTATAGTAACTGACTGGAAGAATCAAAGCCATTGCTTTGGCCAAAAGTCAGAGTCCACTGCTTCTTGGAGGTCTTTCAAAACACCTCACTGTCACTAACCTGAGCAACCAGAGTGACAACAGCTGCATTTTATTAGGTTCTAAAACTGACTAAATGTCAAGCTAATATCAGCTCCTAGTTGTTCTTACACAGCTGAGCTGAGCTGCTACCTCCATCCCCTCGAAGTGGAAGAAAACTCTCAGCAGTGCTTTTTCTTATGGGGAATATGGTGTCCATGTGGATCATGCACATTGGTCCCTCAGCACCAATGGGTCATTTAAGGGATACCTCTCTGCTCCATGTGTCTCCAAGCCAGTCTTCCATTTCCAGTGTGCTGATTCCCATGCATATGAATTCTCCATTTCAGCAAACAACGGACTGTAGGCAAAACCTTTCCTCTGCTATCTCCAAGGTTCCAAAATTCCCCTCTCTCCATTCCCTACCTTCCAAGGGCAGAACGGTTGTCATGCTCAGCATGTGCTTGCTCTCCAAACAGGGATAAAAAAAGAGAAAGACTCTCCACCTGAAGCCAGAAACAGGAAGCTTCAAACCAGTCATACTGGTTTTTGCAAAGTCAAAAAAATTCAGCTTGGAATTGCCAGATGAACAAAATGCTGACAACAACTCACTCCCCAATCCCTCATACAAGAAACCCTTCAACTTCAAACTACAACACTAAAATATGTGATCACGAACTTATCAGCTTAATAACCAGAAACTGAGAGACACATTTCCTTAACGGAGGAAATGTATGCTACTGTTTAAAAAACTGTTTTAACAGTTTAAATGGAGAAGTATTTAATAACATCTGAACACATGATCACTTCCAGAACAGACCTCAGGATGGTCTAGAGAAAACTGAAAATGAAGTGTCAGTGCTAGAAGCGATACAAGATACAGCATACATTGAAAACATCTGGTGGAAGTGCACCTCTACCTATTGGGTAGGTTTTTTTCCTTCAGACTACATTGCTATTTTTCTAGCTGCTTTCCATATATTTATATCATTTATATATATATTAATTAAGTTTCTGGAGTCGAAGTTACACTTTAGTATGGCTATCCTGTTGTTTTGCAATCTACCTGCACCACTAGTAGTTGCAATTACAGATTAGACAATTCTGCTTTAAGAAGTAACTCCTTAAGAGGGGGGATGCAGAGTGACACTCAATCAGCTGCATCCATACAGAAGCTTGTTGCATTCACTATTTTTTAGCACAGCCACAGACCTTCATATCCTCAGCTTTACTTCAACACTGAAATTGAAAAAGAGCAAGTTAAATGTTTGCATGTAGATGGTCCTTCTCCCAGTCAGTCTCCCCTACAAGCACTTTTAGGTTCTCAAGTCTCAATACAGACTTCACAAAAATTTTACTGCAGGGAATTCATGATGAGTTTGTTGAGTTGGTGAGTTTGTAATATTCATTGGCAATTAAAGGAAGGAAACTCAATGCTGAAAGTCACCACATGTCACCGGGAAGCTTTGATTCCAGATGTTTGTAGAGATTTTTTATTCTACATTACACAGCATTAGAGAGTTAATGCTTAATACCAAGAATCAGCAGGAAAACTAGCCCACTTTGAATTCCTCACTCATTTCTTCATCAGCAAAACTGATGCTATTTTTTTTTGCACTTAATGAAAGAACAATCAGACCATTACTTCTTATCAAGTTGAGCCACTACTGTTTTAATTTCGAATATCACTGAAGAAAACAAAGGCATTTTCTTGTCCCTATGGTGACAAGAAGCAAAGCAGGCAGTTTAATGTGAGCTAATATTTTGTTGACATCACTACTAGTGTTGTGCTGTGTGAGGAAGTGCTTTGTAGGCATGCAAATGGTAGCACTGGAAAATCTCAGCTGCAATGAGAAAGACAAAGAATTTGCATATACTTGATCAGAGTGGAAATATACTGCATTATTACCTTTTATTCTTCAACTCTTAGTGATTTATAAAGACACACAGAATCCTGCAGTACAGTTATTATCAGGGTAAAGAAGTATGCTTCTTGGCATGAAGATTATTTTGCCAACTTCTAGAAAGACCCAGGGCCATATCATATTTTCATAATCATACTTCACAATGATTATGACATTTGAGGAAAACCTCTTTGTAAGAGTGAGTGTCATTGCATCACAGATACCTTGGTCTTTGATGCCACTAACTAGCACTGTCTCATCATGTATGAATATGAAAGATAAAAATGAAGATGAAAAACATTACTAGAGCTCTAACACCACCCACACAAGAATGCTAGCTTTGTATTAGATAATTTCTTATCATTACCTTCATTATGGGTCAGTGTTGGGCAAACATAAAATGTAAGATATACATTTAAGGTAATCTACTCCAGGCAGTTATATTCTATACCTTGTATGCATATATCTAAATACCACATGGAATGAAATCAAATCACCTTTTTCACCACTTAATTTAATAACAAGAACCACACAAATAAGTTTAACAAGTAAAACTAAAAGCAATTTCCACTACCTGCTTTCATATGCATAAATCATAGGCAATTTATTAAAAAAAATAGCAAACACTCATACTGAGGAGAGTCTGTGGGCATTCTAAAACAAATACAAAGCTATTTTCATCTGGGCTTCACTTCAAGTGAAGCACTGGAGCACTTAGGTGAAAGAACTGGCTTCAATCTGCCAAAACATAGCATGGCTTGACTTAACATCTCTTTCAAAAGCTTTAAAACTGAGATAGGTTGGTCACATCTAGAATTAATCAATTTTTTCCAAGAATGGGGGCAATGAGTAATGGACAGGAAAGTGAATGCCTTGTATTAAAGGATTTTGTGGGCTACTCACTCTTTAGACAAAAATAATTTAAATCAGTAAGCAACACAGTTTGCAATGATAATGAAAGCAAGCTTCACCTTCTCTTTGAAAGTTGGCTGTCTCACATGGAATACTCATCATCAAAACTGACCTTGAAAATGATAATATTTGAAGTAGAAAGTGAACTGGCTTGAACTCTATCCTACATAAACACTGATCCCCTTTTCTCATAAAATATCAGAAATTACAGAAGTGACTTCAAATCCTAATTATAGTGAGCTATCTGCCCTCCTTAGTGCATTAGCCACCATACTGTAGGGCATAACCTGAAACACACAGTGATGTGGGGTGCTGGAGCAGAGTAACAAACCCATCAATCTCTTAGTACCTGCTTTTTATTCATTACCTAGAAAGTTAAGAGTTTATCTTCAAAACATCCAATTTTCTGGACTGGAAGAACAGAGACAAGCACACATTTCACCAAGGAGAGACTTCTCAGGAAGCAGAAAGTCTCATCCCACTGTTACACCACCTGGTAATATAAATGAAATCAGTTTGTACAGCTGCACCCCACAGTTAAAATCACCTCCTGACTGAAGGCAGCAGACATCAATGGTAAACATTAACACTTTTACTGCTTCTTTATCCTGCAGAAGATGAGACTGGGAGGGGACTTATCACTGTCTGTAACTACCTGAAGGGAAGTTGTAGACAGGAGGGGGTTGGGCTCTTCTCCCAGGCAACTAGTGATAGGACGAGCGGGCATGGCCTAAGGCTGCACCAGGGAAGGTTTAGGTTGGGTGTTAGGAAGCACTTCCTCACAAAAAGGGTGGTTAGACATTGGAATGAATTGCCCAGGGAAGTAGTGTAGTCACCATCCCTGGAGGCATTTAGGTGGAGAGTGGATGTGGCAGTATTGCCATGGTCTAGCTGATGTGGTGATGTTAGGTCGTAGGCTGGACTTGATGATCTCAGAGTTCTTTTCCAGCCTCAATTCTGTATTCTGTAATCCTGTTTTTAGGCGCCCAAAAATGGGAAACAAAGCAGCTGGATGCATCAATATATCACCAATAGTACATGTTGTGTGTTCATTCACATGCTGTCACTTCATGGGTGACATGTAATCACAACAAAGGCAAAGTTGACAATATAGACCCATTTGAGTTAGGAAGCACTGAGGGCAAGACCAGTGCAAACCCATGAAGGTCTCCTGTCTTGATTGTTCAGTGGTGGAACTGTCAGCATGTGGAGGGGAATGCTATGAAGAGACATTGTTTGATAGTGAGAGGGAGAAAGGGTGGAAGCACAAGGTTTTTTTGCATTTTACATTGCTAAAAGCCATGATATCCAATATAAATGCCTGATCACAGTATAATCATCCACAGCAAAATGCCACGTGCAGGACACACTACTGACAATCTTCTGCCTTCCCAATCTAAAGGATTTTCCTGACTTCATGGTGAATTATATTCAGCAAGACGACTCAATCTAAGTGTCTTGCAGACACCACTGTGACAAAGACTTGTAAAAGGCACAGGCTGACGGGTTATGCTGCAACGGAGCAAACTGAAGGCAAAGCTTTCTGTCAGGCATTTTTTCACTGAGTTGAGAATGTTTGAATACACAGTCCAACAACATTTTTAAGACTTAACAGCATTCATCTGTCTCTGCAAAAAGACAAAACCCAAAAGAATCATACAATAAAGAGACGTAGCTTTCAGTGAGAAGACTCCCCCAATGTTCTCAGCAGTTTAGCAAGGCAAAGTTGTTACACAGAGATTTACAGGTTCCCCTTTTGGGTGCAGAAACTTGTTTTACCTCCATCAGCCATTAACTGCAGTCATAGATGGCAGCAAAGACAAGCTTACATCAGCGTTTTAGAGAGCTACAAATGCTCTGAATGGCAGCTTTATGAGCTTTCATTTGCTTCTGTAGGTAAGTGAAAATCAGGCTTCTTTTCTCCTTGTGAGCTGCTCTAGCCAGTTGAATGTAAAAATTTAATGCAGCTAGTTGCTACATTCTAAAAATAAATTCACACCAGCATATGTTACTACACTAATGGTATCGCCCTTTCAGAACTAAAACAGAGCTGGTTTTAGTTCTGCTAATTACTGCTTATTACTAATTACTGCTTATTAAGCTTGGGCACGTCTTCCCCAAAAGCCAGATGCGTTTGTCAGATCTACAAAGTCACCAAAGATCTAACGGTATGTTTGCAAGTATGGCATTTTGCCAGAGTAACCTGGTTAGATTGTCCTTGGGTGGTTTGGAGATCAAGGAAACACAGACATCCGCTCTTCTGCTGATACTGCACAGACGCACCAATACTGCTTTTTACAGCAAATGAAGAAGGTGACAGTGGGAGACAAAGTAGCAGTGACTCATGCTGTAGGCATTAAGAGAAAAGTGCTTTCAGAAAGAATCCAAACGTTGAAATTCACCTCTAGGCAAAGGGACGGCATAAAGCAAAGGATCTCAAAGCTAGCTCACAGTGGTACTTAAGTAATTGATTGGCTCCATGCCAGTCGTGAAGGTAAATACGAATTTCACCCTCAAACGATGGAAGAGTATTTAAAAGAGCCAAATGTGAACAAACCCCTGTCAAGACAGCAACAAATGCAGCAAGTCAAATGAGCAGCATGCTGCAAAGAAACTAGGTCACGTTGGGAGGGAAGGACAATAATACAGAGGTCAGAGCATACAGTTTTGTTGCCTAGCAATTCTAAAGCCAAGAAAGAAACTATAGAAGAGGGCATAGTACTTTAAGGAGAGCCTTTTCTATAACTGAATTGGTTCGCTTTTCTAAAGGAAGCACCGCTTGAGCGTAAGACCGACTGATAAAGGAGAAGTTCCCACTGGAGATGGCAAAAACAACCTTCACAAATCAAGAATATTAACTATCTACAAAGGAACAACCCAACTACTCTGGATTGATTCTGTTAATTTGGAAAGCAACAAAGTCCAGTTTCCACTTAAAAATATATTATTAGATTTGGATGTTTGAAAACCAATACTGTACCAAAAGATCTTGCCCAAAATCCCAGCATTATCTTAGGTTTTAAAAGTCTGTCCTGCTTTTGGCTAAGACAGAGTTCATTTCCTTCCTAGTAGCTGGTACAGGGCTGTATTTGGGATTTAGTGTGAGAATAATGTTGATAACACACTGATGTTTTAGTTGCTGCTAAGTAGTGCTTGTCATTTCAGTTTCCCATGCTCTGCCGGTGAGAAGGTACACAAGAAGCTCACAGGAAGCATAATCAGGACAGCTGACTCAGCTACTATATTATATCATTCCCAGCATATAAACTGGGGGGAGTTGCCTGGGAGGGCATTGTGTATCACTTGCCTATCCTTGAGTTTTATTTCTCTCCCTTTTTTATATTCATTTTCATTACAATTATTATTACCATCACTATTATATTTGATTTTAGTTATTAAACTGTTCTTATCTCAACCCAAAAGCTTTATTTTCCTTTAATTCTCCTTCCTATCCCACTTAGGGGTGGAAGAGTGAGTGAGCAGCTGCACGGTGCTTATCTGCCAGCTGAAGTTAAACCACGACAGTGAAAATTAGTATTTCCAATGCAGTGCTCTGCTGGTGGCATATTCTGTACATCCTGAACATCTGTAGTATTTAATTCTTCCCACCCTCTCCCAGTAAAGCAGTGAAGAAACTGCACCCGTCAGGCCTGCTGCTGCACCTGGCCTCACTCAGCATTTGTTTCAGTCTTCCCAACTAGGTATCTTGGGGATGGTCTTAAGCAGAATGTACTATTTGAAAGGATGCAGGTGTCTAACACTAGCACACCAAGACACCACTGACTATGCAATGAATTTTCTCTTCAGGTAAAAAAGCCTTTTGAAGGAAAGATCTTTCTATAAAACTTGTAAAAGATTTTATTATGCTTAACTTTCTTCATTAGCTAACTAAAGAAGCAATTAAAGGTTTCCATGAAATCACTTCATTAAGAAAATCCTAACAAATTAAAGAGGATGATTGTTGTGGGGTAGAGAAAAAAACCACAGTTTGTATCACATCTCTGTTCTTCTCTTCTCTTCTCTTCTCTTCTCTTCTCTTCTCTTCTCTTCTCTTCTCTTCTCTTCTCTTCTCTTCTCTTCTCTTCTCTTCTCTTCTCTTCTCTTCTCTTCTCTTCTCTTCTCTTCTCTTCTCTTCTCTTCTCTTCTCTTCTCTTCTCTTCTCTTCTCTTCTCTTCTCTTCTCTTCTCTTCTCTTCTCTTCTCTTCTCTTCTCTTCTCTTCTCTTCTCTTCTCTTCTCTTCTCTTCTCTTCTCTTCTCTTCTCTTCTCTTCTCTTCTCTTCTCTTCTCTTCTCTTCTCTTCTCTTCTCTTCTCTTCTCTTCTCTTCTCTTCTCTTCTCTTCTCTTCTCTTCTCTTTTCTTTTCTTTTCTTTTCTTCCCTTCCCACCATTTGGCAGGACAAAGCCACAAGGGAACAAGATGTTGGAGGGGGGGAAGTCTCCCTGGAGAGTGGGCAAACATTTTTTTACTTTATTTTTGAGCAAGAGATTTTCTAATGTTATGATTGGAAATTATTTTTGAGTGGGAATTCTCAGCAATATGATTGGATATTATTTTGAGTGGGAAATCTGTTCAGTTCTGGAATTGGTTTACTGTGACTATTTCAAGGGGCTTTCTAGGACTCGTTCAGCTGCCTTCTTCAGTGTGGACTTCAGCTGCGTTTTGCTGCTTCTGAACCCCTCTGGACGCCCTGCTCCCCTCTGCTGTTCACTGCAGACTGCTGCTTTTCTGTCCCCTGGGTCTGCGAGCTCACAGCCGCCACCCAGCTGAAGCTTCCCTTTTCCCAGACCACTCCCTGCTACCACTCTGCTGCAGCTGCTTTTCCCTGTGGATTTCAGGTTTTGGGGAGCAGTGGGTTTTTTGGTACAGAGTCTGGGTTTTGGGGAGGGGAATTACCTTCGTTTTGTTAGCATGGTTATTTAATAAGCCTTCTTTATAAAGTCATCTATTTTTTCACTCGCATTACGGGTGTTGAACCTTTCTTATCACATAGATCAGGGATTCCTAACTGGGTCTCTCTGCCCTCCAAATTTGTTCATGAACTGGAACAATTATCCACTTTGGTACTGTAGCAAAGGTCTAGAAGAAGCATCTCCATCCTGATTTTGGGATCTGAATTTTATTCCTTGCAAACCCAGATTTCCCCTCTCAGTTGACTCAGAAAAACAGCAAAAAGCCTGTACTTCCCTTTAGTTACACAGAGTTCCTAGGGAGATGGTGCAAATACAAATACAATCATCATTTCAGGAGCTTGCATTCGTTCTCAGGTGAAAGGCATGAGTATATGAAGCAGGAAACTGGACTAATGACAGTAGCTTGAAGTGTTGCCGGACTCATTTACAACACTATTTGAAAATAAATCATTAAAAGTAAGTACACAATTACATAATAACCCAGCTCTCTTTGTAAAAATTACACATGTTGAAAGTTGAAATTACAGCAAAATTACACAATCAACCCTTGTTGAGCTTGTTACTCAAGCAAGATTATACCCTGTTCTAACCATCAGGCTATTTCATCCATCCTCAAACTGCAGTGATGCACTGAACTGGAGGAAGACATCACTACAAAAAGAAAAGACAGGTATGTGTAGTGAATGCTTCTGTTACAGGGCACTGAAAAAGCCATCTCCTCACCTGACAGAGCATCTTGAGGGGTCTGCTGCATCCTGGGAGCTAAGATCAGAGACATTACTGAGATGATGCCGTGACTGATCAAAACCACAAACTACTATTCCCTGCTACTCTTTCATGTGGGTATGAATAACACCTAAAACCAGAGCAGGTTTGAGGAGGACTACCAAAGAGGACTACAGGTAATAAAATTTTGTGCACAAGCTATATTTTCCTCCATCTTACCAGCTGGAGGAAAGGAGATAGCCAGAAATAGACATATAATGTATGTCAACTCCTGGCTGCCATCATTAGGGTTTTGGTTTTTAAGACAATGGAACACCCTTCAGTGACTAGAATCTCCAGGGGAGGGATGGAATATATCTGTCTGTAAAAGGTTAAGGGAATCTTTGGTAACAGGATGGCCAACTTAGTGAAATGAACTCTAAACTGAGGGCTCTGGAGGATGAGGTCCATCACAGAAATTCTCAGGTCAGTGCATCTACTGGGGGATTACACCTAAGAAAGAACCAGAAGGCAAACCACCAGAAGGCTACATACAACAGTAGTGTATTCTCCAACTCCTCTCCAGGAAAACCTGCAATCCTGATTAATTCTTTGAAATGCTCAAACACTAGTGCACACAGTACGTGAAACATGCAGGATAAACCAGAATGTGTCATCACTGCTAAAGCCAGCCCTCATGAAGCCCAAGCCCTGGTAGAGGAGGACATCTGACAGGATGCACCCACAAGTGCTGAGAGAGCTGGCAGATGTTACTGCCAGGCCACTTTCCATCATCTTTGAAAGGTTACAGAGAGCAAGAGAGGTACTTGAGGACTGCAAGAAGGCCAATGTCACTGTAGTCTTCAAAAAGTAGATGGGTAAATTAGGGAAGAGCAGTGGATTTTGTCTACCTTGACTTCAGCAAGGCCTTTGACACTGTCTCTCCTACCATCCTCATTAGGCAAATCATGCAGTGTGAGTTACTGACTGGACAGTGAGGTGCATGGAGAGCTGGTTGAGTGACAGAGCTTAGAGGGTTGTTACAAGGGGGCAGG
>VZRI01004775.1:1869-34887 GCA_013397515.1 Upupa epops
CCTTTCTGTTACCCTTGACCTCTCTTGCAAGGTTTAATTCCAAGGAGGCCTTAGCTTTCCTACTTGCATCCCTACATTGTCTCACCAGAGTCTTATAATCACCCCAAGTGGCCACCCCCTCCTTCTACGACCTATAGACTTTTTTCTTCCTCTTCAGTTTGCCCAGCAACAATCTGTTTAACCACACAGGTCTTCTGGCTCTCTTCCTTGACTGCTTTCCTGTCAGGATGCACTTGTGTTGTGCTTCAAAGAAGTGGTCTTTGAACGTTAACCAGTTATCTTGAGCCCCTTTACCTGCCAGTACCCTGTCCCATGGGATTTACCCAAGTAATTGCTTGAAATGGCCAAATTTGGCTCTCCTGACGTCCAGGGCTGTGATTCTAGTAGGTATTCTGTTCCTACCGCATGAGATCCTGAACCCCGCCATCTCACGGTCACTGCAACTGAGGCTGCCCTCAGCCTTCACTGCTTTGACCAGACCCTCCCTGTTGGTGAGTACAAGATCCTGCAGCACTCTTCTCCTAGAAGGCTCTTACAGAATCAAGGAATCATTTGTCACCAGTGCACTTGAGGAACCTCCTGGACTGTGGATGGATGGCTGAGTAGGTTCTCCAGCAAATATCAGGGTAGTTAAAATCCCCCATGAGAACCAGGGCTGTGATATTTATTTTTCTGTTTTGCAGAATTAAGATGCCAGGCACCTACTAGCAGCCAGCAAGACACTATACTAGCACAAAATACTTCTTTGCTTAAGTTGTATTTCCCTACCTATTCTGTAGCATGTGTATGTATGCACTTTCTCATAATTAAAACATTTTGGGGAGTATCCCTAATTAGCATGTTCAGTTTTACTTTAGGGGTGCATATTGTGGTATTGTATTTACTGAAGGTACTTTAGATTGAAGGTTACTTTAGGATACAGGCCTGGCTCCTCTTTGATCAGGAGATGACATGTTTTTGTTATCTAAGACAGTAGCAGCAAAAAACACATCATACACCCTGTCTGGTTTCACATGTTATTCAAGGTCAGGTACTCTGTCATGTGTGGACTTGGTAGAGTAGGATTATTGATTGGACTTGATGATCTCAAGGGTCTTTTCCAGCCTGAAGGATTCCATGATTCTATGCTTGAACAGAAGCTTCTTGATGAATGTTTACTCTGGTTCTTTTGGCATCAGCTTGAGTCCTACTCTTGTAGCCCAAGTAATTTATTCTATCTTTTTAAACAATTTATTAACTGCCACAAAATTATTTTATTTTAGGGTTTGTAGAACTGATGCTGTTCAGTTGTTTTTCTGGATCGGCAGGAGTTGGAGATGCCTTGGTGCCACCCATCACAGCACCAGGTCAGAACGTGTTTAGTGCAGTCAGACTAGCTGGTGGAAAAAAACTGTCATCAAAGCAAGGGTTTTTGACGAATTCTTCTGGAACACTGAATTCAGAAAGTGCTGTGGGGCAGCACACAGTGTGGCTGCACAGGTGTAAGGTGTAATCAGCAACAATCGGAACGGTCTGTTCTCTTCCAGCTTAGCAGCAGCGAACCTGCCTCCTACTTGCGTACGTAACTGGGGAAATAAAGCAACACTGGGAAAAATAAACCTCGCTATTTGGGATGGGGAGGCAGTCACTGAGATGCACACTGCTGCCTCGCTGATTCACTCAGAAGCGACCCGTGAGCGCCGCGGCCTGACCAGCCGCGTTATCAGCCGGACGCTCCGCCCCTCCGTCCAGCGCTCGCCCCTTCCCCTGGGTGCCCTGGCAGTTCCTACCTACTCCCTGCCCGGCCTCGGCCAGCCGCAGCGGGGCAAGGCCGGCAGCGGGGCAAGGCCGGCAGCGGGGCGGGTCTCTGACGGTGGCGCCTGCACCGCCCCCCCGGTTCCTGTTCCGCCGCCCCTTCCCGCGCAGTTCGAATCGCGGCGGGAAGGTTACCCGAGAGGACTGGGTGGGGTCTGGCCCGGCGTCGCCGGAATCCGCAGGGAGCCCAGGTGGGGCGGGGCTGCCATTTCCACTGCCGAGGGGATCGCCGGGCTGTTGCGGGAGGAGAAAGGCAGAGCGGAGCAAAAGCGAAAACCTTTCTTCACAGGTACGACTGGCCAGTAACCCGCAATGCTGGCCCCGCAGCGTTGAGGTTTGCTGCTTCTAAAGCGATTTATACGTGCCACAGTGAATTAAGTCTTTCTGTTCTCTCCCAGGTACCGAGACAGAGAAAGCAGCTTAGATTCAGAGTGCTTTCTCATTGACTTTATCCACCGTTATCTGTCCATCAGAGTGTACTGAGCAGGGAGATGGCCTCAAAGAAGAAAGCGAAGACAAATCACTCCACAAACAAATTGAAGGTGGGTTTTGGTTGGCCAAGCAGAACTGAAGCTGACACCTTGTCCCTGTGGCGTTGGCTCTGAAGATGGGTGCTAGCACAAGTGTCAGTGCTGGACTTGGCTGGAATTGGTTCTGTGTAGGCCCTCCAGCTGCGGGTCTGGGGAATGGAGAGGTTTCAGTTTGTTACAGATTGCTAAGTGCTGGTAAAACTAAAAGCTCAGGAATTTGTGTTGGCTGGTTTAAGTCACTCTCCCTACACCCACCTGCAAATCAGTGATCACTTTATCTTTTGAAGTTCTTAAAGTAAAAATAATAAAAAATCTAGGCTCACAAGTTTTATAAATTCAGATAAAGCTCGTGCTGCAGTGTAGTATCAAATAGTAGACTATATCCGTTTTATACTATTTCTTATCTTATGGGAGAAAAAAACTATAGCTAGAGGGGGAACAAGCTATGTGCTTCAAATACTTTGTGACATAGGTCGATTGTATTTAATCTTCTTTACATTTTAAAAACTGGATGAGCTAGCTGTTCATTTTGTTCCCATTCAGGAACGTAAAGCCAGCTCCTATTCTCAGAAATTTCTTCCTTTCGAGGAACCAGATGTCTCAAGGATATTGAAAGTAGCAGAAGCAAATCAACTGGAGGATGCTGAAGATTCATTTGGTTAGTATTAACCTGAATGACCCTTAACATAGGATTTTTGTGAGCAAACCAGTTAGGAAATACCTAGAAAAAGGTATTGTTTCTTTGCCAGAGAAAGTTTATGGGCAGGAGTGACAGAGGTTTTTTGAGAGTGGTGTTATTTTCTGTACTGTAGGAAGTAGCAAGAATAGAGCTGTAATATGAGCAAGTTAAAAGTCAATGTAAAAATAGCAGCTATGCAAGTATTATAGTCTGAATAGTAGAATTTCATACGATGTAACTTTGCAATTGTTTAAGAATTTATACTTAGAAATGAAAGTTCAGTATCTTAAGTTATTCCTGATTAAATTACACAAATTACGAAATTAAAATGTTGTTGTTGTCAGAGTACTTGTGACAGCAAACATAAAGCCAACTTTCAAAAGTTAATTAAAGAAGTAGCATAATGAAAACGTACAGTTTTTGGTGAAAGGATAAAATCACTTTCATATTTTGTCATTTTCATATTCATGGGGCCTCAGAATACTGAAAAGCATCAATTTATGAGTAGATGTGTCCTGTTCTATTAAATAGCATTCATTCTTACATGTCAATGCCTATAAGAACAGTATCTGAAAACCTGTGTAATTAGAAGTCATAGAGGAAATAATTGCCTAACTTAACCTGATCCCGTTCTACAAATGGGTGACCCCAAGTGGATGAGGGGAAGGCTGTAGATGGGGTCTACCTAGACTTCAGCAAAGTCTTTGACACAGTCTTCCACAACATCCTCCTGGAAAAGCTGGCAGCCCATGGCTTGGATGGGTGTACTCTCCTCTGTGTTAAAAACTGGCTGGATGACCGAGCACAGAGAGTCATCGTGAATGGTGCTGCACTCAGTTGGTGTCCCCTTGGGATCAGTGCTGGGCCCAGTTCTGTTGAACATCTTTACTGATGACCTGAATGAGGGGATCAAGTCTACCCTTAGTATATTCAAGGATGGCACCAAGTTGGGATTAGTGTCAATCTGCTGGAGGGGAAGAAGATGCTGCAGAGAGATCTGGACAGGCTGGGTCAATGGGCAGGGACCATCAGGATGAGATTTAACAAGGCCAAGTGCAGGGTCCTGTGTTCTGGCCACAGTAACTCCCAGCAGAGCTACAGACTGGGGGATGAATGGTGGGAGAGCAGCCTGCCAAATTGGGATCTGGGAGTACTGGTTGACAAGCAGCTGAACATGAGACAGCAGTGTGTGCAGGTGGCACAAAAGGCTAATGGCATCCTGGCTTGTATCAGGAATAGTGTGGCCAGCAGGACTAGAGGTATAATTCTCCCCCTGTGTGGGACACTGGTGAAGCCTCCCCTTGAGTACCAGCAGGAGTTCTGGGTCTCTCCAAGAAGGATATTGGGGTGCCAGATTGTGTCCAGAGGAGAGCAGTGAGGTTGGTGAAGGGACTGGAAGGAAAGTCTGATGAGGAGAGGCTGAGGGATCTGGGGTTTTTTAGCTTGGAGGAGACTCAGGGAGGCCCTTATCACTCTATAACTACATGAAGGAAAGTTGTAGACAGGTGGGGGTTGTGTTCTTCTCCCAGGCAACTAGTGATAGGCGGGGAAGGCAGGTTCTGAAGCTGTGCCGAGGGAGGGTTATGTTGGATCTTAGGAAGCTCTTTCTCATGGAAAGGGTAATCAGACACTGAAATGGACTGCCCAGGGTAGTGGTGGAGTCCCCGTCCCTAGAGGTGTTTATGGACAGACTAGATGTGGCACTTAGTGCCATGGTCTAGCTGATATGATGATGTTAGGTCATGGGCTGGGCTTGGTGATCTTTGAGGCCTTTTCCAGCCTAAATAATTCTGTGATTCTGTGAAGTACTTACAGCTATTAATTCAAGCAAATTATGGTGATATACATAGAACTACTAGAAGCAGCATCAAAAAAAAGTTAGAAAGAACATAATAGGAAAAGGGTTGTTGTAAGGGAAAGGCTGGAAAATGAAAAGCTGCTCTTATTCTCACTTCTGTGGTGTGTGTTAAAACTGTAGAAAGGATGCCCACTAACAGTAATTCTGGGTAACTAAGCTTTTGTGCGTGTGTGCTTGAAAAAAGAAATATATGCTATGGAAAACATAGAAGTCCCTCTAAGTTCCAAGAGTTCTAGTCTGTTTTGCTTGTTACATTCAATATTTCTACATTTATAGACATTGTGTAGCAGCTGTAACTGCTGCCTTATAGCATCCAGTAAAGCAGATAAAAATCCATGTTAAAAAAGAAAGGTAGCATTTGGAAAGTAATTGTTTAACTGTGTAGAAGACTGGTGTATGACTGTAGTAACCAGAGACACTTGAAATGAACTCTGTAAAGTGTTTTTCTTGCTACATGTTTTGGTTTCTAAAGAAATAGCTAGTGTGTGTGAGTATAAGAACTGTGAAACTTTTCACTATATGTCTTTTTAGCAAGACTTGCTTTGTAGCAGTGAGCAAACCACAAATACTTGGAAGTAGATGCTTAATGTCAGGCAGCAGGAGCATGTTCTTCCTCTGTGTCCAACTGGTTGAGAAGAATTCTCATACAGTGTATTTTCTGTTTGTTGTAGATCACCCTTTGCACAGTACAGCTGTGGATGCTTATGGAGAGGAGTATTCAGGACATGAGTCTCTTGGTCATGTTTCAGGACTGCAGAGGAAAAATGCAGAAAGAAGGTCTTGCCAGCATTTAATTTAATCTTTACTTTTTTAGATTAAATGGGGGAAAATGTCCTGTTTGCCAGGCTTCCCTGGTTGCTTATTAAAGAGGTGATGTAACTTAAAATTTCCCAGACGAGAAACAAAAGAGTTAAATCAGATTGAGTAGTGTAGAAAAGAAATGGGAGAATAAATTAGTTTGGCTTTTGTAAGCAGAGTTCAGTGCTTACTGGGTTTTTTTATATGAAGGGATTTTAAAATACCCCATGATACATTAATTAGCACTATAAATGCTGGAGTCTAAAGTTGAAAGTTGGAAAAATTAGGTAGAAGCCAGTTAAAATATGTCATAAAGAATATAATTCTAACAAAATGGTAATGCAAATATATTTCTCATTTGTTAAATTTGGTTTAAATCTGAAGTAGTTCTGATTTTAATAAAGTGGAGAGACAGTAATAGTGGTTGTATGAGAATGTTTTTTTTGTTTTCTTAATTTACGATCCTCAACCAAGGAGGGTATCTCTATTCCTTCTAAATTATCCTCAATAATAATTTTCTCTCTCAGGAGGTTCCTGCTCAGCGCAGTGGCTATCCAGTTGTCACTTAGCAATGGGTTTCTAAATTTTCCTGGAGGTTACTGTCAAGGAGTAAAGATTCTGTGTCCTTGATAATGCCATTAGCAGCTTTCTGTATAGTCTTTCAGAATCAGAAACTAAATGACATAGCAGTCTGGTGTATTGCCCAAAACATGGAATTTTGTTGTCTTTGTGGTCAAAGGTCATTGTTTCTTGTGGTTTGACACATGGATGTTTTTCTTTTCCTAGTAAAAAACGTCATCACTCAGAAAGGTCTGTTAGCGGTGAGCAGAAACCCAACACAGATGATTCTGAAGATGAATCCCTTCAGGAGAGTGTGGTATGAAAAATGTTTCATGACTGTTGCTAGTAAATTTGATTATAACTAACTTTTTGGCATGCCTACATTCAAGCAGGGGAGAGGAAGAGCTTTCATTTGGTTTAGTGCTGCCTTAGTACTTGGCTATACTTGAAATTATCCTCAGAGTGTTCCTGTGAGATGAGCAAGTGAAATGCTGAAAACAACATTCATTGTGTTCGTGGGGAGTATAATAGCTAGGTGTTCCTGAATCCCAAGTACATTCTCTTGCTCAATTGAGAGCATGTTCTTTTCTTCTTTTGAACAGCTTCTTTGTAGATGGAATATATGCTCTTAAATAATTGAATATAAGTATTTTGTGTTTAGTATTGAAGTAAAGCATCTTTATAAAAAGGTTTAATTTTTTTAAGTGGAAAACTTAACATTGAAATAAATTAGAATTAACCAAAACCCACTCAATTTTTTAATTAGTGTTTTTCTACACTCAGACCACCATGAGTGTAAGGTGCTTTTGGCTCCTGTACCTTCCAGGCCTAGAGACCAGATTGGACTTTTTTCCAGGGTAGCATGGCCACAGAGAGGAAATTAACAGCCTACAGACTTGAGAAGGCAGGCCCGTGATAAAAGAAATTGATTGGAATTGTTGAGGAAAAGTGGTGTAAACTTCAGTCCAGACTGTTCAAGTTTCATCAGTGAACTGCATGTATACCGCATGGTTGTAGAAGAGCTGTTGATGTCACAAAGTAGTCAAAGTGAAGAAAGAACTGGGTGAAAAGGAAAGTGAGTGGCCCTGTTGACCCAAGGACCTGCCTTATACTGGCGCTGACTGTGCTGAACTGAGAGCCCATATGCTCCTTATAGTGTTTTTACTCCTGCTGCAAGGCCACTGGATGACCTGTCAGTGCAGTCAGATAGCTGCCGTCCCTCAGCAGTGTGGTCACTGTGCTGTAGATGTTACTGGTGTTTCAGGCAATGCTTTGCTACATTCTGACTAATTATGATCTCTCAGAATTTGAAATGAGTGTATCTACAGATCTTTTCCAGATGTTGATTTGCTTTTTATATTACAGAAGGCTGTGCATACTTCCAAATTCCATGACAAAAAGCAGCCTTTGGAGGACACATCTCATCCTTCAGGTAAAAGCAGATTTTCCAAAACTCCTGTATAGCTTTTCCTCATTTGAGATGGTTGCTTTTTAATAACTCAGTGGTTTTAGTTTGTGATATGGAGCAACATAATGCTTCTAGAAATTGTAAGACATAGAATTGGAAAGGACCTCCAAAGGTCATCTAGTCTAACCCCCCTACAACAAACAGGGACCTTACACACTAGACCAGATTGCCTGGAGCCCCATGAAGCCTGACCTTGAACGTCTCCAGGGACTGGGGCCTCAGACACCACTCTAGGCAGCCTGTTCCAGGGATCCATCACCCTCAGATTCCAGAACTTTTTCCTGATGTCCAGCCTAAATAGATAGTGTAAAGGTCTTTGAGATAGGGAGCTTCAATATGGCCACTTTTCAATAGAAAGAAACTGTCACCTTGCTTCATTTGAACTGCACCCCATTACATTCAACTACTGGATTTACATTTGGGAGTGTGAAAAAAAACCATGGTTTAACTTCTTGTGAAATTAGTTAAAAATACTCCTGTGAAGTTTTGGGAGACATATTTGTATACAGCTTTTTCTGGAAGCATACATGGGTTTAATAGAGCATGCATACAATTATTCCAACTCATGCTTCTTAGAATAATGCAGGTTGGACAAACCCAAGTGAAAGATTTTTACAGCAGGACCAGCTTTAACTGAAGGATACTGTGGATGTGTGCTCCTGTGCTCCTGAACTTGCTTAAAATGATGAAGAAATAAGTGGATATGCCTTATAATCCAATTCTGAAGTATTTTCAGATAAATCTATCACAGTTATTCAGCTAAGGACAGGTGAAATAGAATCATAGAATCATTTAGGTTGGAAAAGACCTTTAAGTTCATCTATTCTCAACTTTCATATTAATATATTAATCAATTTTGGTTGGTTATTTAATGGTAGGCACAATGATTTGGCTATGACTTCAGAATCTGTACCTGAGTTGTGCAGTGTTTGTCTTTATTCTGTTGTTGCAGGGGCTAGCCCGTGTTCTGTACAGGTTTGGTGTCCCAAACAAGTGAAGAGAACTTCTAGAGATATTACAGAACTGGACGTTGTTCTGTCCGAATTTGAGAAAATAGCAGCAAATTACAGGTAAATGTTCTGCTTTCCTAGGGATGAATATACAAAAGCTTTAAAAATAAATTACCTATGTTTTTGCTAATGGCTTGCTCTTTGGAGAAGGAAGTAAGTATTATCTGGTAACATTCTGGAGCTGTTTTAATGACTGTTAGGTTTCATGTTTTTTCATGTGTGATCTTGAGGTTGGCTCCAAGGATTTGATATTTCTCTAACCATAAAACCATCACAGCTTGGTTGACATTTTTCAGTGTAGAAATTTAAGCTGTTTCTAGTAAGTGAAAGATGTGCAGTTGCCTGTGCTACTGGCTGCTTAAGACTGGGGTTTATTCATTATTCAGAAGGATGGTTTTGGATGAGATTTTTCTCTTGCTGAACCCAATGGGTTGTTCTTTGTCCCTCTAACTTTTCCAGACAAGGCAAAGAATCAGACATTTGCAGAAAAGCTGTTGATGGCTTCTGTTCCGCTTTCAAGAGCCAAATCATTGATCTAGTAAGTACACCGTAAATATAATCAGTTTTATGGTAGTGACTCGAGCTGTGTGTTACATTGTAGTCAAAATGCATACTATCTTTTGCACATCTGTTTTATAATACTTCACATTTTCCAATTATTTTGTCAGGATAAATAATAGGAAAACACCATTTGTTATGTGCGGGTTATTTGTTGCCTCTGTGCTGGCTATCATGCGAATTGCCTTTAGACACAACACCACTGTCATTTATATTGCAAAGCTGTCAGCTTTTGAGAGTAGGGAAGCCCCTAATACCACTGCAGCGTTTCCCCTATCTAAAGCATTGTGTAGTAAAACTGGAGAGCCGTGCAGTTTCTGTGAGGGAGTGCTGGTTTGAAAGCATATGCACTAGCATTACAGAAGGTCATAGAATAATTAGGGATTGGAAGGGAACTCGAAAGATCATCTAGTCCAATCCCCTTGCCTCAGCAGGATCCCCTAGGCCAAGTTGCACAGAAACACGTCCAGGTGGGTTTTGAACGTCTCCAGAGAAGGAGACTCCACAACCCCTCTGGGCAGCCTGTTCCAATGCTCTGTCACCCTCACTGTGAAGAAGTTCCTTATGATATTTATATGGAACATCCTATGTTCCAGCTTGCACCCATTGCCCTGTGTCCTATCACCAGATGGCCTTGAGAAGACTCTGGCTCCATCCTTCTGACACCACCTCTCACATAGACATTAATGAGGTCACCCCTCAGCCCCCTCTTCTCCAAGCTAAAGAGACCCATCTCCCTCAGCCTTTCCTCATAAAAGAGGTGCTCTACTTCATTCATCATCTTCGTTGTTGTATGCTGGACACCCTCCAGCAGCTCTGTGTCCTTCTGGAACTGAGGGGCCCAAAACTGGACACAAAACTCTGCATGCAGTCTCACTAGTACAGAGTAGAGAGGGAGAAGAACCTCTCTCAATCTGCTAACCACCTCCCAGCTCTGACCAATCCCCTACAGCCACCACTCAACTGGAGCCAGCAAAATGTAGAGAAATAACTGCTGAAATCAAGGGTTGAGGCTGCTTGTGCAGAATTTGGCCCTTCTAACAGTTTTAATGAGACCCCCAACCCAGAGGAGCCACTGTACTTGTTTTTCTGTTCCCCTGTTCTTTGCCCATAATGCTTTCCTTGCTTTATGATCCGCTACTGGGACATGTGCACCCTGCAATTGTAGAGAAGGAGGAAACAGGTAAAGCATCCTTTGGTGGGCTCGAGTCCTCACCTTTTATGGTTAACAGCTGAATGTGCTAACCAGTTGTGCCATAGAGACTGCTCCAAGGTAAGTGATTTAAACTTGATGATCCTGTGATTCTGAAAACGACCTTTGACATCATCCAGTCTAACTGTGCGCTCTTACAACCCCCAACCACTAAACCATCTCTTGACACACCATGTCTTCCCATTTTTTTAACATCTCCAGGGATTTTAATAATACTTATACTGCATCTCAGTGGCACTTGTGTAGAGGACTAAGGCCACTGATCAGGGAAAAATTAACAATTTTAACTTAATTGTAAAAAGCTTATTAGCTTGGAAGACTTAAGATTTCTTCTCACTAATTATGATGAGTACAACTCAGAAATTTATAGGAGTTGTGTTAAGAACTGAAATTGTAGTTCTAAGTGATTCATTAAAACAAGTAAGTTTTGAAATTCCTAGAATTATACATTTTTTAATAGAAAAATGTACCTAGGTGGTATTAATTGGCAAAAGAAGCGTTATTTGTGATGAGTGAAGCAAGATGACTAGTGCAACAGTCTTCTGAGATAACAGGTACACTTATAATCTTCCTCTGGACCAATGCTGGGGTTTTATTTAAATAGTATTTTAGGTTATTTCAAAGTAATTCTTGCAATTGTGGTTTTAGGAGGTCAGAGATGAAATCAAGCTCCCCAATGAATCTGTAATTCTTGTTTTCCTCTGTAGATAGTGGAAGTCCAGGAATTAAAGATTATGAAGAAAAAGAATGCTAAGGTAAATACATACATTTTAGATTGTACAGCGTTCAGAGTTGGGCATTGAAATTTAAAGAAACAAAACAATTCTCACAAAGTATACTGCACTACAGAATCAACTGCACAAATAGAGGATAGGGGAAAAGATCTCAGTAAATAGCATGTCTTGCAAACTCCATACACATACTGGTGTAAAAAGGAATATACATTAGGATGTGTCAGTATCTATTGCTTATGTGTATGAATAACTTTTTTCAGTGAGTACTGGTGAGGCCTCTGGAGAAACAATTAAATATTGGAGTGTACTGTCAAGAAAGAAACATAGATTAATATAAAATCCAGGAGAGCAGCAAAGATGGTGACCTGTGCGGACAGAATTGGATTGCTTACTACAAAGGACCAAAGTCTAAGGGAGCTAAATTCCCTAAATATATGTGAAATTTCTGTTCAGAGGAAGGCAGTTAATTTCTTCCTTTTGTTCAGATCGAGGAGTAATTGACTGAAAATGCAGCAGGGGAATACTGACAGGAGGAAGAACCCATCTTAAGAGCATAAGAACACTGGTGGCTGTTAGGAGAAAGTTGAATGCCCTCTGGCAGAGATGTTTAAGAGCAGGTGAGGCACTATCTGCCAGAGGTTTTCTGCCCAAATCAACATCTGCAAACTTTTTGATGATGTAATAGCTTTTACCTGGTCAGGTCAACTAAACCTTATTCTGGGAGGTAGCAATTAATATGGTAAAGTATTGCTAATTTGAAGTGATAGGGTAAGCTGCTCTGCATGTCAAATGAAAATCTAATACACATCTAGCATTCATAGCTACTCAGTTATTCTCATTGTGTCTCCTGTACTTTTGTAGAGACCTGTAGTTGCTAATTTTATATTTATGATTAGTTTTGGTTTGGGCATTACATTTGTATTAGTCTGCATCTTTAAAACCGAAACAAACAAAAAACCTCTTAGAATATTCAAAATGTCACAAACTCTTTGTATGCTTGTAAAACCAAAGTTTGGATTGAAATGAGAGTTTGACATAATAAAGAACTTAAAAGCAATGAAAATGCAACTGCAAAATAGGGCAGTTTGTAAGGTTTGCTCTCCTGGAATCTTCCACACCAGACACAGAAGTGTTAAAACCTCAAAGGGAAAAAAGCCAATGAAATTTGAGTTGTGTTTGAAGTGACAGCAATTGTTTCAAAGGCTTGCCTTGCTATTTGTTTCAGATAATGAGAGATCTCCAAAAGAAAAGGCAGCAGCTGTTCCAACTCAGAGAAGAGCTAATTGGGTATGTTTCTAATGATGCACAGTAATAGCCTGAAGAACTTAAGTGTCTGGTATTTTGTTCTTACATCTTATTTTGATGAAACTACTTCTGTATTGCTACTCAAGTTTACAGAAGCTCAGGATAACCTCTTCTTTCCATATTTAGGCTGCCTGGATAGTCATTCCTACATATTCTCTTAGCTAACTAGTTACTGGAATAGCAATTCAGACCATACATTCATAAGAAAAACAGTCATGTTACAATTGGAATTGCTCAGGTGATGAATCCATAAATTTACAAAGGTAAAATCCCAGAGGAGTTATTGATATTTAGGAGGGAGAATGTATTTCACAGCTGCAATTTGGCAGGGATGTCCTTGAGTACGTGGTATGCTTCCATCTCTTGTGGCCATGCAATTCCTTTTGTCCAACTTAAATATTGCTTAGATGTGTAACACAGCAATTACATCCTTTGGAAGGACCATTAGACCTCCACAAACCCACTGGTTACTAGTGACATGCTCCCATTATTATGTTCTAATAAAACAGTATGTTACACTGGCTTTTGTTTTGTATTTCTGATCAGCTTTTCCCTGAAGTCTTCCTCAGAAGAAATATGTTCCTAGTTAATAATGAAATCAAAATGCAAATATAGTCATCAAAGCCTTGATCTTTTTCAGAGCGAAACCACAACTGACACAACTGCAAAGAGAGTATGCTGAGCTACAGGAAAAGAAATCTTCCTTGAGACAAGCAACTCAATTACTCACAGATTTAAAGGAGCTACAGCAAGACTGTTTGGATTATAGAAAAGAAAACCCAAAAGAAAAAGTGGTAGTAAGTGCATAGTTTGCATGTGTTTCTGAACTTTCTAGATCAGCCTCCCATTTTTGTGGAAACACCTTGAGAATTGTTGCTTTGACTGCATTGTTCTGTCTCACTCATATTTTTGGTCTTATGTTATAAACTGAAGTATTTCAGAGAGGATTCTGCTACCTTGCTAAGCCTAACAGTTCTCTTTAGGTCTAACCATTTTGGTAGAAATTCAAGAAAAATTAACAGTGAGAAACAAGTAATCAATCTCTCTTGTTACTGTTTAAAAGTAGGGAAAGCTTTGGCACTTGACTATCTGTTCTGTAAAGTATTTCATGCTAAGGCCAACGCTTTTATTTCATGCTCAGAGTAACTTCTCCTGTGGGGTATTTTCTGTTGATAATGCTACGAGACTGCCACAGGTAAGGAAAATCCTGCCATTTCAGAAGACTCATATGTTGACTGTTACTTTTAAAAATCAAGTTGCACCATTTAGGATAGAGGAAAAATAAATGCAGATATGCGAGCGATTTTTATTTCTCCAAGAGTTAAATATGTTGCCTTTGTAATTTTATTTCCCTAACAACAGTATGGAAGTTCCAGCCTCCCTGCTCTTCTGGTGGAGTCACGGAGAGTTCTAGGAGCAGAAAGATACTTTCACAATATTAATCTGAAATTGGAAAACGCACTGGCTGTACAACGTGGGAAGTTATTGCAGAAATGTTAAGTGATTTTTAACAGAGTTTATGACATTTGTTAGGAAAACCTTGAATGATCAACGCTTAAAGGTGGTTTAATCATTCTTGCTCCATTTTGCTTCAGTGTTTAAAAGAGGCCAGTGACTAAATCACAGATATTATCTTTCTGTTGTCAAATAGGCTGTATGAGAACTTAATGTCAGTGAAAATAATGGAACAACAATTCCAGTTAATGTAGTAAAACTTTTTTGTGCCCTCTTAATGGTATTTGGATTTTGGGCTATTAAAGTAATGTGATCTTGAAAGCAATATGCACTTCTAGGAAGAGAACATAGATTTGGGGTGAACTATTGGTAGAAAAATATTTTTATTAAATTTGTATCTGAAATAAACAATTGCCTCCCATTTCTGGAAGTACATAAATGTGCTTTACTTGGCTTATCAGTAAACTTGGACATACAAGTAACAACAGAAACCACATTGCAGAGAGTATGGAAAGTGCTAAACTTAGACCAGCATTTGTACCAAGTTTGTGGTCCAGCTGTCCTCAACCCCCATGTTAGTGTCCGTTGTTTTCTCATGCCTGCTGAAGATGCATCTTGTGAGGATACTTGTTTGTTAGCAGTAATTCAGTTCTTACGTTGAACTAAATCACAGTATCTTTCACAGAGCTTCATTGCTAGCCAAGTCTGTGGTTAGCTGCTGCCTTTATTGCAAGTGTCTTGGCTCCCTAAAGCTTCCAAAAGGACTTCATCAGGAATTTCTTCCATGGCACAATTCAGACTATCATCTGCAGCTTCTGCTAGTTCCACATCTTCAGTAGCTTCTAGGAAATAGTACCAATCATTTGCATTGTCCCACTCCCTGTCTGACCATAGGAAGTCTTGAGACAGGCTTCTTTCTAGAGATCCTGACACAGTAGTTTGTGGTTTTGCTTTTTCTCCTGTGTTGTCAATGTCATCAGTTCCTGTATACTCTTCTTCCTTCTCAAACAAAAATATTACTTATGCCATATGAAAGAGTTTTTCAGCCCTTCCACTGTCCTGATCTCAAAGTGTGAAACTCCTACCATCACATGCAATAGCTACTACAAAAAGTGGCCAACAGGACAAAATTTTTTCGGGCAACTATTAATTTACAGCCACATTAATCTGTGGAAGCCTATTTTAATAGGAATAGGAATTTGCTGCTTTTCTAGCAAGTATACAGTTTAAACTCAAACAAGGTTAAAACCACTTTGTACCTGTCTCACTATCAGGACCTGAAAATGCATTTCAATTACAGTTCCTATAAAATAACACTAACAGCTGTTGATGATCTGCTGAAGTACAGCCTAATGTGCTGTTGTGTAGTATGAAATTTAAAAGCACAAAGTATAAACTTATAAATTGCAAGACTACCAGCTCTTACTGTCTACTCCATGGAAAAAAACTACTACATTTAGTACCAGGTTAGTTTAAGTACGCTACTTGTGTGAGTGCATGTAACTGCTTTAAGACCTGGAAATAGAGTTAGGTGAACTTCAAATCTGAGGGTTACTGGCTTAAATGTAACTCTGGCTGGTTTGAGTATTCCAGGAGCACTTCTGTTCTAGCTGGCCCAGCATGAAGGCAACATGCAGAGCACAGCATGAGGTGGGTTTAGCACTATGTATCTGCAGTGGGCTTATGTTTTGTGTGCTGTGAACTGCTGTTAGACCAAAACAGAAGAGTCTTTAAACCCAGGGGATGCTGGGCTATTCCAGTAGCTTACACGCATCAGTGCTGCCATTTTTTGTGCTAGATCTGCTGCTGGGGAACTTAAAAATGACTGTGTGGAGCTACTGTGCCAGCACAGGGGAATATTCTGTAGTGGCATAACTACTGACTGCATGGAGCAAATGGACTGCATCTATAGAGATTTTCCATGACTTTGAAGCAGCTTTAGCTACAATAAATTCAGTATGTTGATAGGACAGAAACATACCTCTTTGAAGAGACGTGGGAGACAGATCTCTGGTGGTAACGGAAAGCCTAAATCAAACATATGACATTAATTACAGTGCCAACAAATATTAGGTATAAGTGCTTTGCAATCTCAGAGTACATACTTTGTGACTTAAAGTTTTTTTCTCTGCAGACTGGATCATGACACTTTTGATACCAGACTTCTTTCATTAGATCCACCAGAATCCTGAGAATGAAATAATTTAGCTTTTAGTAACAGTCCATAGATGAAGTGAATGCATACTGTAGGACACTAAGTAAACAGGTTTTGCTTGTTAGAGCATCTACAGATATTTTTTTCATGCTGTGAATTATTTACTATATCCTTGCTTTGTACACCATTGGTCGTTTTCAATAAAAATATTTCATTAATATATTAAAATATATTTCTTATAATAATATTTGAAAGTGAGATTTAGTCAACTTACTGTGTTAAGGATAGAAAAAGTAATCGAAGTAGGATTAGCGTATGGGGCCTATAATTTAAGATTTTTGTTGCTGCTGCTGTTAACAGGTAATTTTCCTGTCAGCTGATTAGACAACTCAGCCTTTCCACTTTGCTTTAGAAACACCAAGCTTCATGCAACTTGCTTGAGAAACAGTAAGTTCATCTACCATAGCTGCTATGGGTTTGTTCTTATATCCTTGTTTCTTCCAGACATATTTCTTATATTTGTTGTTTTAATATTATACAGAATTATTTTTAATGATAATATTTGTACTACTGATACACTGCAATTCCAGTGTCCTCTAAACACTGCCTTTTCAACTCTTCCTTTCTTAAGTTACCAGAAGTCCAAGTGCTTGCAGCAAAACATCTTGACTGAAGAAATGGCAAGAGTTACCTTTGTCATCTTAGTAAGAAGGAAATTTAAGATGCGCTGTAAATTAATTTCAGTGTGTTCTGTTTGCCCTAGTTCTGATGGTCAGCTTCCTAGCTAAGAAACACTAAAGCACAGTACCACTGAACAGCTCTACCTTGTACATTAGCATCTTTAGGCACATGTTTTTTACTTCACAGAAATATTAGAACTTTATTTAGCGCAGAGAAAATTGGGGGGGGGTGTAAGTTTGCCTTTTTTTAAAAAAAACAGCATCAAACTACCTTGTATACCCTCAGAGCCAGAAAGCAGAATCCTAACAGGTGCTGATTGTATCTGCAGGAGTTTTTCAACCTTTTTATAGAATAACAGTTGAGCAGGAAAATAAAGCAAGCCGGTTTATAGTGCAAAACTAAGAACATACATTATGTTGTTACTTTTGTGAGCTCTTCCAATATTTTCACACCAACGGTAACCAGAAATGTCGTATACAAGTATTTTTTCCATAGAGAAGTAATTCCATCGCCGTATCCCTGGGGGTTGAAAATTTAATTAATTCCTTAAAAATACTGGAGAACACTGACTGGTAAGTTGTAAAGTCATCTTTACCTCCTTGGACTCCGTCTTTATTAACCAAGAAACGAACAAAAGCATCGATTTCTGGATATGGTGAATCCTGATAACCTTCCATGTGTTCTGTTAATGCAAAAGCCATGTACATACTGTTACTGGTTTTGCTATTGGAAGATATATATATGTAACAGTTACATATTATACAGACCATAGAAAGAAAATGTACTTGACTCACACCAAAGCCTTAAATAAAACCAGGAATAAATCCACTGTTAATTTCCTGTACATCTTTCAACTGCTGGCCCCACCCCCCAAGGCACATCAGGAACTGGGATGAAGCTGTGGGTGCATTAGGGGAGCACAGATGGCAATCAGAAGTTGCAGAGCATCCTTCACGACAGGTGTCCACTGCCTCCTGCAGAAAACTATCTGAAGAAAAGCCCTTCTGGCATCACCAGGTATGTAACTCACAGTGCATCTAGTTTATACATAGGTTTTTTTTCTATACAGTAAAGAAAGGGCTTGAGGTACCTCTACTGCTTCTGGTAACTTTGTGGTTTAAAAAAGCAGACATTTTCCTCTCTGCTGAAAAGCCAGATGACAGAATCTTTATGTCATCACTCATCCTAAATAAAAGAGAGAACACCAAGGAAAATGTGTGGTTCTTAACAGCATGACATAGCATGGTACATGTATTATAGTCATGGGCCAGAGCGCTGAAGAAGTGGCTGGAACAGATGACCTCAAAGGGTCCCTGCCAACCTCACCAGTCTGACTCTGTGCTACCTTTTGCTATCCCTGGAGTGCTTTTTCTAGTCAATTTCACAGTTCCTCTGACCTGCACCAGTAGAGGACAAGGTTTATTCCTGCAGAGCTGCCAGATTTAATTCCTGTCAAAAGTCCCAGGACCCAGCACTTCAAAGCCTGCAGCTCAAAGACTCACACCAGTTATTTGCACGTATACACTTTCAAAGTTATCAGGTTGTTTTTTTTCTTCTCTCTATGAAGAACTACTTTTCTCTGTCAGTACTGCTGGAAGCCAGATAATCACAGAAGACAAAATTGCACACAGCAGAATTTCTCATCTGTATTTCTGACAGACTCAGTTGGTCTGAATACATTACATGACTTTTACCCTACAGGGCTGCTGGCATCAGGTCAGGATAATGAACGTTTCAGGATATACAAATTGAAGTCACAACAAATACATACGTTTAAAGTAATGTTATAGTATCATACAGATGGATGTACCATTTTAACCTTTCTGCTGCACTAATTATTAAGATAATTTTAAGAAAGATAATGCAAGTTAAGGTCTATTAAACATTTTGATTAGATACAAAAGATCTGATTATTGTGCATACCAGTATCCGACTAAGGATGTATCTTCTACCAAATGGGAAATCTGGTACACAACGTGGACAAAAAGCCTTTTTATTTTTTATTATAGTCCAGAAAATATTTGGACACTGAATACTAATTGAATAGCAATCTCTAGTTTTTCCTTTCTGAACATACAGAATCTGACCAAACTCAATAATGGTTACATTTTGGGTGTAGATAGAGAAATGAAGCTGCACCATACCTCTGTGCCCTGTACACAACTGCAAGCAGGATAAAAAAATATGTCCCAAGACACCTTTTCTTCAAAAACGAAATTCTGAAAAGTCCTAAATTACCTTGTAAAATGGAACATAGTGCAATAATTTTCCATTTATAGTAGTTATTCATAACCACTACAGGAGTAAATAAAAAGTATAAAAATACTTAAAATTACATCAATATTTAAAAATTACCTAATGTTGCAGACCAAGGAGGAAAGAAAATATGCTTCTTCCAAAGAAACATTGTCTTCACACTTAGGGACAAACTTATTATCCTCTGCTATCTTCAGAATCACATTTTTTCCTGCTTTTGATGATTTATACATTCGGAAATTTCTGTTCTTTGTATAAACTCCTACAAGAAAAAAGTATTTCTTAACATAACAATGCTGGGTGGGATTTAAGATACTTAGCACTTGTAAATGAAACAATTTCCCTTAGAACAGCTAATGGTTTAAGGAACAGACAAAATCTTCTATGGGATGCGAGTGGCAGTTAAGAGAAGTTGTTCAACAAAGTGAGATCCTGCACACGCGCACATTTTTACATTACAGAACAATTAAGACACTCAGCACCTCTGCATAGGCATTTTAATTATACTGCATTATCACTGGTAACTGACTAACTTTGTAAAATTTGAGTGTAAAAAGCTGCACCATTAATTTAACGGAAAAGGATTTCATCAAACTTTGTTGTTTTGTGGACGGGACAGCACTTGTCTGAAGCAAGTATCAGGCAAATTGAATTCCAATCTCAAAAGCAAACACCACAACGAAAAAAGAACAGGTATCTTAAACTCTGCCTAATCTTAGAATTTGTTGAGGAGATGGATGCTTCTTTGTGGGCTGCATCCAGTTTTCATGAAGCATAAATAACTGAGAGAACTTACAGAGTAAGGAGATCATGCAGCTTTCTGTCCCTGCGGCCTTGTGAGCTAATCTGGTATTCCAGCTATTTTGATTTTAGTTTTCCAGTTTTGAGGTCATGTATGTAACAGACATTAAGGATGGTTAATTTTTTGTAGACTACCATAAAATTCTTAAAAACAATTTGCCTGCATGAATTTTGCATAGTAGGGACAAAGCAATCCTTGTCAACCAGTAAAGGAGATGCCTACTATAAGACCAGCTGTGGGACTACATTTCAACAAATCAAACACATCGAGGAGGACAGCAGTAGAAGTGATCTGAATTCTATGAGAAGAATTTGAATAGATGAGGTGTTATAAAAAGGTGTGAGAAAAACACCAAGTCCTCAGGTAGGTCACACCCTGCTGTACAAAAGCATGGGACGCTGCTTTCATTTCATTGAGATATGGGGATGGAGAAGGGTGGAACTTTCAAACTTTAGCTTGATTATGGGTGTTGTGTTCCTGGACATTTTTAACATTTCAATATCACGCCTAGGCTAACCCAGCTAGGCCACGAAGTGCCCAACCCAAAATTTCTATTATTATTTCATTAAAACCAAACAACTGCCATTCCACACAGGGCAAGAAGACTCAGTTCACATCCACTGAATAATACAAGGTCACACCTGTAAGAACTGTTTCATAATTTATCAGTTTCTAATTCAACTGGAATGACATAAAATGCAATGCTATACATCCTGGTTTAATCCCAACAGGAGCACTAAGCCCTTTGGAACAGAACTGGAGTCTTACATGGCAAGAGTTTCTTCAAACTTATGAACAAAATAATTAAAAGTAGTAATATAAGCAGCCGCATGGACCAAGAATCTCAGGCTCCTTTGAGGTATAGTATTTATGATCATAGTTTCAGCACATAACATGTTTGGTTTGAATTCTGACTGTGGGGACAAGAGTAAGCACTGTTATTCATATTGTCTCTAAGCAAAGATTAAGGAACATCTAATTTTTTCATCTTTGCTGCAACCCAAAGATGTTTCCAAGCGCTTCTTAGATTTACCTAGATCCACAAAAAGCTGTCTGACACCTTCTTTGCCATTTACTATTAGAAAGGAAAAATCCAAACTTTCTCCCTGATGTGAAGCTTCCATATCCTTATTTTTATAAGCAATGGCTGGACAGCCTTTGGAACCATCTTCAACAGCTGTGAGGTTTGAGAAAGGCCCATCTGATCCAACTCCTTCTGCAGAACACTGGAAAATATTTTCTCCTCCTTCTGAAGTCACTGCATCAGCTTTACTCTCCATTAACCTTATTGCAGGCTGCAAGATAGTTCTCACAAAATTACCTTAAAAGCAAATAAACAAAAAATTGCAATGCAGGTAATGTCATTTATGAGTAAAGAAAGAACAGTTCCTGTGCAAACATTTTTCACAACAGCCAAGATGGAAATGGTTCCATTTGGGGGATTTTTCTCCCCCCTTCTTTTTTTTTTTATATCTCTTTTAACCAGCCCAGTGTACAAATGGTTCTGGTTAGTAACTAAGAAACCCACGCTGACATCACAATTTCCCAAACTAAATTCAAAGTCACAGATAAAAGTACAAAATGGAAATAAGGGTCTGGTATCTTTCAAAAGAATTTCTTCTACTCATCCTAACACCTGTACCATTGCAGTTATTAAAGCCTCTTGACAGACAAGACCTCGAGCTGCTCCCATGCACAAATGGTCTTGACTCAGTGATTAAGGTAAGGAAGACTTTTGCACTGAAATGCTGTGAACTGGAATTTTCCACTAGAATGTCAGAAAGTTGCAGAAAAAAATCATGCTGGCTTATCAGAAACATTTCAGCATATGAACTAGGCTATTAATAGTAAGATTTACATGGATGCTCATTGTAGGACTATTTGGTTAATGACAGTGATTTTATTAAAAAAAATACTTGGGGTCCTTTATAAAATGTAGTTTGATTTAGTAATTCAAGTATCACGTACTGAAACTCTTAGATAGATGAATGAAGCACTCCTATAGCTGTGCTACTCCACAACTTTTCATTCAACCGTAAGTAGTTTTTAAGCATCTAGCTGAGTAATTTTGGAGTAGTTAATGACAGCGTACCATGACATTAACAATTCAGGCTTGGGGTTCTGAAGAGCTTGTGAAGGCTTGGGGTTCTGAAGAGCTTGTTATTATCCCTCCCCTTCTGCCTTCCCAAACTTAACTTTCAGAATAATTAAAAAGTTTTGCTTGCAGCTTCAGTGTATTAACTGATGTTAAGAGTTTGAGCAGAACTTACTCAAACAACAAATTACTTTTAGAAAAGTATTTTGAAAAGACTTTTCAAACTCCCAATATTATAATTCAACTCCCACTGTACCTCCAGGCTCTTTGCCAGATGGTAACCAGAGGCAGACAAATAAAAACAATGGCAAAATTACTGCAGAGGCAAAGAAGAGAACAGCATAAATATGGCTGTGGAAGATGAACTACTATGAAATGAAAGGAATACTGGCAAGGAGGATTGAGCAGTTGCTGGATAAAGCTTCAGTGGAGAACCTGCAAGATTATGAAAGGTAGGTCCTCCTTATGACACACACCATCAGAATATCAAGCATCCACATAGTCCATTACTACTGAGGTGCACATAGTCACAGACAGCATTTTAACCCTCTGTGTTCAGATATGCTCACAGAGCTTCTTAGGTTTATAGCAAGAGTTACCGGGATCCTTGGGGAGAAAATGTACCTACTTCAGGACAGAAGTTTATTTCAGTAATTGTAAAAGTGAAAGTATTTTTTAAAGTCCTGCTTGACCACTTCCTTTTTTGTGCTTGTGTGTCATTAAGAAACAATCACTCCGGTATCATAACAGCAAGGATTCTGTCAGTGAAACATTATTATAGTTATCATTTACTTTTTTCGTCTCCCCATTTCTTTTAATTAGCTGCATGTGGGAACCAAACCCTGCATTTGGCACTTGTGATCCTTGATGGTACTTTGTATTTTTATACTGTCAAGTATTTAGTATTTGTCAAATGTGTAGATCAAGGTAAATTCGTTAATCTCCACAGCTTTCTTGGGGACCAACACCATCTCTGGCGCCTTCTTACACAAACTATGAAGTCAGTCCCTGTATCTTAACTAGTAGTTCATCCCAAATATAACTGATATACTATATGTTTTAAATCATATATAATTATAAGTTTATAGACTTTGTGCATGACTCCTGATGTAAAATAGTTATAAAACAGTATCATCCAGGATGTGATAGTTCATACCTTAGTCTATCCCACATAAATACCACTACATCACGTTGAAGTGTTTTTTTTAAGTCTTTGGGATTTGTAGCTGTGGCCACAGTGTCACACAAGAAATAACTGTGTCATGCCTGGGGCTGGCAGACAGTATGATAAGCATTTATTTGTATCTTTGACAGTCTGCTTAGCTTACCATGAGAGCTGCTCCTCAGAAGGTTTAGGGACAAAGATTCCACTACACCCAAGAATAAGAAATAGTATTTATACTGTTAAAAACAGTTGAAAAAAAAAGATTCTTTGTGTTGGAGTAAGGATCTGTAGTGATTTGGGCCTGTAGTGATGCTTAGGCCATGGCCCATGTGTACATAATAAAAGTAATTTGGGAAACAACAAAATGGGTACATTACATTTTTGCAAGGCTAATTATGGAAAGAGGAAGTAGAAGATGAGAAATAATAAGGTTTAACAAAACAGAAGCAAGTAGTCACTTCTGCTGAGAATACATATTTGCTTCCAAGTATACTTCAATTAAAATAAATATTCAAATGTGAGATGGCACTGTACAAAGTCAAAACATCATCTTTTTATATCTAGGTATAAGATAAAAGAATACACTTACCAACATTAACATTATCCTTAAATACAGTCTTTTCAGGAAGAAATATTAAGTGTCGACTAAATTTTTCATCAGTACTGGAATCTAAATTCAGGACATCTTCAGCTGAACAATTTACATCATAAAGTTCTTTTAATTTTTGGCTGACAAGCTGAAATGATAAACATTAATTAGGCTATTTCCTCTAGCACTGTTAACAGTGGTATCTAGAAAACCTAACACAAATGCAGATTCTACCTTTTTTTATCAATAATTTTAATACAATAAATCTAATTAAAACTAACTCGTAACAGTAGATTTTGACTCAATTTGACAGAGACTGTACTTCTTGAAATAAGCAAGTTACTTCATACACTAACACTGTTAAACTGAGCAGATTTTCAGTTTTTCAGGTCAAAGACTAAGGCAGTGGCTTTATCTTCTGTATTTTTCCACCCCAAAGCTGTTCACACCCACAGTGACAGTGTTTATAAAGCAGACCTACCTAGAATGAAAGACAGAGGCTACCAACAGTATAAAGGGTTGCTAATTCACTGTGCATGATTTAGCTAATTCATTGGTATGACCCAATGAACACTAACTAAGCAGAAAACAAGATGCCTGGCTCTAAGAAAGCTACAAGACTTCCTATCAGCCAAGCTTGTGATTACTTGTGTTTAGCACTCACAAGATATTCTTCTGCAAACCTGCTCATTTTCCACCCAAATTTGCAATACACAGAAATCTGCACTATTTAATAATAGCTAGCAAAGGTACCAAATTGATACATGCAATCATGATGTCCTCCACATCATCACTTAACTCAACTACAGTGAATTGCCATCTGAAGACAGCTTAAATCAGGATGGACTTATCTAAGCCTTGATATATGACTGCACCAACTGGCAAAAAAATTTTACTGGTGAATAGCTGAATGGAACTTTTACTGATGCTATTCTGAAGAATACCTAAACATTCTTTCAGTTTTACAGCTTTGAAGAGGCAGAGCACATAAAACAATTTGCAAAAGAGAACTCAGGGTATCAGTAAACCTAAGATGAATGTAAGCATTCCAAGGACAACTCTTTTTTTCTTTCACTTAAAGAAGAGAACCTTTGCTTTAATTAAAACAGTACTATATTTAGTTCCTTAAAAATAACCACTAGGTCTATAAAACTATTTTTTCTATTACTCAGAACAATCAAAATAAAGTGCTAAGTACTTTCATTTCATATTAAATCAGCAACAAATGTATATTAATCTACAACATCACTGCTCCAGTTTACCTCAATTAACTTTGCAACCATTATCTTGCCAGATGCACCAGGATTTGCTGGTTTGTAGAACTCCAAATCAAAATACAGTTTGCAAGCATCTTTTTCAGGAATTACTTCATAGCAATGCATAAGACTTGTTTTATAACCTTTGCTAAGGAAAGATAAGTTACAAACAACATTTCACAATAAACATTATGCATTCTTAGTTGCAAAAAAGAGTCCCACAAGTCCTAAATATGATTTGATCCTTCAGGCAATGACACATATTAAAAAAAGTAGCAGCAGTGCTATAATGCTTTGAAACATCTGTAACTAATTCCAGCATCACATATCAATAGAGATAGTTTCCTGGCCCAGATTTTAAGCATGCAGGGTATTCTCTCCTCCCCATACCATCAAATCTTACAATACATACTGTCAACAGAAATACTATTGAGATTAAGGAATGATGGAAACTACAGTAAAACAACTATCACTCATATGTCCTACACAATAAAATTGAGATTACTCAGACTTCTTTTTAACTGCATTAAAAGTTAATCTCAGTTTCAAATTGAGAAAAAAAATTAGGTTTATTTTTCATAGAAAAATAGATTTTTTTTCATTCTTGACCAAACATTTTATTATAACACAAAAATCTGTGAATATATCTCAGTAGACAAGGTCCTTAATTCACTGGAAATAATGACAAACTCAAAACAAAGGTGTAAAACACTAGAGAATAGATTGGTTTGAAGCTTTTTCCTGTGGCCAAGATCAAACCTCCAATAATCAATTACAGCTCTGTGCTAGTCAGAGCAGCAGAGGGAACAGCACCTATACAGTAACAGCTATTACTGGTTATAATATCCATATGGGATACTTACTGGAATAGGGAACATATAGGATATCAGCTCAAAAACTCACATGTAATAAAACCAGAGTTCTTTATATGTTGTCACAAGGTAAAACCTCTGCCCGCTTTGTGTCTTTTTTTCCAAGGCAAACACATGAACATCCTTTTAAGATAAAAACATTGAAGTATTCTTTTATTCAGAGAACCAGTTAAGTTTTCAAGTCAATGAAATAACAATATATGGTATATCCTTGGTCAGATGTTGGTAAATACTAGGCCACTATAAATAGATCACTTGGTCTTTTTCAGGCTAAGCATTTGTTTTTCATTAACAATATAATTCTGATTTCAGTCACATGAGTTTGAAACTTTTCTTTGCTGTGCATTAATGTAAACTGTGCTTTCTCTGTAAGGCTACCTTCTTTCTTTTCTGCATCTAACAGGAGGACGAACAGTGTCCCAAAAGGAACAGCCTCATGGATACAATGACAGCATATAGCAAATATTCTTTAGAGTGTGTATTAAATACAAAAACGGAAATCTGAAATCACACAAAAACACTACTGTTCAGCCAGCACGGGTGCATTTAGAAAACAGGATTTGGAAAACTACTAGACACAGTGTGGAGAAAACCTACCACTTTCTTTAAAAGCAGCAATCACTTTGAAAAGTGTTAAACTGAAACTATAGGCTCTGTTTGTTTTGCATAACATTTATTCCATTCTTACTGTTGACCTTGTTACTTTGATGCCATTGGAGAGCTGTGTTGTTTTTACTTTTTTCTGCTTCCTACTTCTTTTTCCTTCTCTTTTGTTCTTTTTACTGGACTGCTGCTACCTTCCCATTCTCCTGCCAACCCCAACAGCTTCCACATCTTTCAGAAGGAACAAATTTATCACAAATGTTGTGAAAAAGTACTTTTACTGTTAAAGATTAACATCACATAGCAGTTTGTATGTCAGAAGTAGTTCTTCTCAGAGCTACTTCCAGCATAGCATAATCTCCTACAAAGGCAAAAAAAACCCAAATCTTTTTGTTTCAGGGCTGGGAAAAACTAAAAAAGAAATAAAAATACTGCTGCAATCTGGTACTTTACTGTCTACCAAGCTTTAAGTGAAATTAAACTTTGAAGGTACCTAAAACATAGAGACATTTATCTAACAAATAATTTACCTCTTGGCAGGCTTTCAGGTAATGGAAAGCTTCAGCCTGACGACAAAATATTTTCCAAACAGAGGATGGTAGAAAGGGTTCAGACAGTTTTGGTCTATAAACTGGAGGAAGAGGATTTCTTTCATAGTAAGATGCTAGTTCTTCCACTTTCTTCAGTCTTTCTTCCCATTTTCTCTCCATTTTTCCTAAAGCAATTACAAGCAGTCAAGTCTATATCAATTACTGTTTATGACTCAATTTTAGTATATCCTGTAGTCACCACGGCCTTTGAGCCTGGCTTTACTGAGCATAGTTTATTTAGTAACTGGAGTAGGCAGTATTCCAAATGAACACCCAACCTTGCTATTATACTCTTTTTATCATTAAATCTGTCCACAGATTTTGAAGTAAAAGATCTCTATATTAGTATACTATTAAAGATAAACACAATAGAACATATACAATAGGGGACAGCCTAGGAAGTTGGGGCTTGGGTTTTTTACAGAATGGTATTACATTCCTTCTCAGAAAGAAGTATACGAACTGTGTTAATTAGCCACACAAGAATAGTAAAGAGTGAAAAAAACCCAATGTTATTTCACCTTTGTGATGGAGAGACAAGTAAAGTAATTAATTTGCATTGGCAGCACACCACTTGACTTCCTGAGAAAAATTAAGATCTGCAGCAACTCTAGCTCCAGGCTCTGTATCTCAAACTAAAAGAACTGAAATCTGAAATAAGGGTTCCATTCTCCACTGCTGACCTTTGTTATTTTTCAGTAACTCTTGAACCTGGTTTAAAATCTCACGTTCTTTATTGCAATCTTATCTCAAGAAATAGTACATGATGAAGTAACGCCTGCTATGTTGCAACCTTGTCTTGGTTTGAAGCTGGAAGTAGGTTTCCTAGCAGACCTCCTGCATCAGCATCTAGACTCTACAGGTGACTGGTGGACAGTCTATAAAAGGGAAAGTACTTCCTACTTCTTCATCTTTTTGCCATCTTTGCTTTTCTCCTGTTGCTTCTCCAATATGTCTCAAGAAACAGAGCTCCTCTAGAGTTCCCTCCAACCTCACAAAGGCGGAGGGGGGGGGACGGGGACAGGGGGGAGACATGAGTAATGGATCTCAACCCCCTGCCACTGAAGGGTGGAATGCAAAAGAGCCTAGGACCGGCTGCAGCTCTGCTGCAAAGGTAGCCATGGCTCTCTTTTGTATGGGACTTTAAATGCAGAAGGGGGGCACCTTTGGATTGTGGCCAGTGCCAGCTCACCCTAGATTCTGGCCTAAGAGACAAGCCGCTGTCCATACCTGTTGACCCCCTTTGGTGTGGGTGAACCTGCAGCCCTCTTTTGCTAAGGGCTCAGACACAGAAAGCCAGCACCACTCAGTTCTTGGCAGTGACCCAGAAGAGAGGGTCAGCTCCTCCAAAGCTGCCTTACAGTTGATCACCTTTAAACTTCTAGTCACATTAAGTAGTGCAAATGCTACAGAGTAATGCAGTAAAGCATAAATGCACATTACAAATAATTATATGTAGGTTGGGGTTTTTTTCCCTGAAAAAAAATCATTGCTCCTTTGAACACCTGCAAACTGGTAAAAAGTGCTGGTAAGAAATTGAAACTAAAGAAGAGGGCTGATAAATAACAAAGATGAGGAAGATGCATCTTTTTGTTCTGCCCAGCGTAACTACTTGGTTCTTATAGCAACCTCCCAATTGCAGTGAAAGGTAAAATAATGCTGACTATATTTGAAAGTATTAAAACCTTCAGTAAGCTGGATCCACCATGTGAGTTTAAGTATTTAAATATTCTTGTGGGCCCCAAAGCCCACATTTCAGAGCCTCTGAAGGTAAAGGTTCCACAGTGAAGTTTCCTGGACGCTTACATTTTTGTCCATAATAAGCTTAAGACTGCCTCTATTTCGATAGTTTAGTGTCTAAGTCATGTCTAAATAAAAATATGTTATTTTGCTTACAGGGAAACATCCTATTATCAACATATTATCTCTCTGGACCTTGTCAGTCTCATAACCTGTGGATTTCCTTCACTCCCTTTTCTTGTTTGAGAATGAAAAATTAAATTACAGACAGCAGTCACAGAATTTCCCAGAAGTTCTGGCAAAACCTTCAGTTTCATTTTGTAGCTGCTGGCTCTGTGGTAAATTAGTTGGGTGCGAAGTGCTTCCCTGTATCAGCACTTTCCCACAACATGAACATTAAAAAGAAGGGAAGCAAAGGGCTCTTCCAAGAACTCTCTTCTAGTTTTAAACTTCCTAGATAGCTCAGAATGTATTTTTGCAGAACCAAAGATGGGAGGATATCTGAACCTGGGAGAAGACTGATGATCTTTACTCTAAACTAGGATTAATCACAGCTCTTGAAGTTCAAACGCTCTTGGGTTCTCAGCAGTCTGATGTGTCCCATCTTTTCAAGTTAACTTCAGTTCCTGTATCATCTACACCTAACACAACATGTCTAGAGCATGTAGAACTTACACATAAAACTACTCTGTAGTTACAACTAGTCTGAGTTTACTAAGAAATTCTGATTTCATCTTCCTCTCTTCTGCCTCACCAGAAGTAAGGGGAGTTATTATTATTATTTTACTTGCCAGAAAGAAATGGTGTCACCACCACGTCTGGACTTCAGTGTTTCTGACTCATTAGGATGACTGCATGAAGATGCAGGGAAAATATATCTCCTGGGAGATGATTTAATAACTTGCTATTTCATTTTCCCCTTTTGATGAAAGGCTAGTTAAGTTTTTAGAGATAAGGACAGTAGACATGTCATATTTTTACAACTTAAGATGACCGGGGGGGTGGGGTGGGTTGTGTTTTTGGACACTTCTGTGGTTTTTTTAAAGAAATGGAATTGCCACGTCAGAAACGGCTGTTTTCTCCTTAAGCTACCAAAGGTCGAGGTACAAATATGAAACTGACTGACCTGGAAGTTGATGATGAAGATGAAACCGGCCTCCAGCTTCACCGCACTGCTGGGCAAGGGTGACCCTAGCAGACAGGTACGTTCAAGCTGCATTTGCAGGCTGACTGGTGATTTCAAAAAGACACCGAACAGCAGGGTTAGGTTACTCCAGCTCACACAGCAGCGTACACGTAACCCCGAGGCAGCCTAACCCGCCCCAGCTTCCCGTCGGGCAGCGGGAGCAGGAGCGAGTCGTGCCAGGAGCCGAGAGGCGCGGTTGCCGCTGTTTCTCTCCCTCGTGGGCCAGAGCGCAGTCGGGGACGTGCGGATCTGAGTGGGACCCGGCAGACCATGGAAAGTAACGGGCAGGAGGCTCTACTGGGCCTCCCGCCACTTCACCGAGCGGGAAGCGCCCTGCACCCTATAACCGCTGGTGGCCGCAACGTCCGGTCTCGTTCGCCCATCCTACGCGGGGAGGAGCCGGAGGGGCGGCCGCGTACCCCAGCGGTCCCACTCACACGTCCGCCCTCCCTCCATCCCTCCCACTTTTCCTCCCACCTTCCCTCAGTTGCTGTGCTCCTAGCCGAGACGAGCAGAGACCGGGAAAGGTAGATTGGAGTGCGGTGGAGCCGGCAAGCGGTAGAGTCTGGTGAGTGGGGTCGGTGGGAATCTGAGCTTCGGGCGCGGCGGCGGGGTTGAACAAAGCTCTGCGGGGGGGGCTGAAGGGGCACTGTTGCTGTCCAGTCTGCGGCTCTGTGGAGCCTCGCGGCGGCGGGGGCGGCCGAGGGAAGCAGGAGCCTCCACAGCGGGGCCGGGAGCGGCTAATCGAAGCCCGTTTTTTGTGGAGAATCTCCCTAAAGAGAAGGAAAAAAACAACATGGGGGGTGCAGAATGCTTTAAATTTTAACTGCTTTGCACGACCCTCCCATGGGCTGTTAACTGGATGGAAACACAAGCCCTGGAACAGCGTTTAGAAGCAGTGGCTTCAGTGGGTTAAACCTCGTGTAGGAAACGGCGCTGAGTGCTGACAAAGAGCTCAGAGGTGCCGCAGCGAGAGGCCTCGTCCCAGTCGGAGGGACCTGGGGGCGCTGCTGGGAATCCTCTCTGTGGTGCTGAGGATCCGTTCACCTCTGGTGCTGATCCTGCCAGTGGAGACAAAAGCGTCCTTGAGGTCCTCAAAGGGCACTGTGACCAACCTCTTAGAGAGCATAGAAGGCCCTGTCCAAAGTGGTGTCAGTGTGTGCCATTCTAAGGTGGAGGATAGAGCTGGTAGTGTAGCCCTTTACCCTCCAGCTCCTAATTTGCTTTCATTATCTGCTGGATTTGGAGATAAGCACACCTTACCCTTGGCAGTGTTGTCAAGCAGGTTGTGATGATTTGGTCAGTAGAGGAAGACATAAGAAAACGGTCCCATCTACTGAGAATAAATTCAGGTCATGCTGATTCCGCAAATTAATGCTGACTAACCAAAAGCTTTTGGAAGATCCGAGTGCTGGCCCACTGTCAGTGTTTTCCAACAACCAGAAGTAGTGTGAAGGGCTGTCACAGTACTGGCATGTTTCCATCAGTAGTAGCACTGTTTAATAGGGGGATAATGCCACATATGAAACAATGGTACCACAGTATGGTAAGGGGTTGGAAGGGAATTCTGGAGATCTTCTAGTCCAACCTCCCTGCCGGAGCAGGTTTTCCTAGAGCACATTGTGCAGGAGCACATACAGGCTGGTTTCAGCTTCTGTATTTTCCTTCCATTATTAATTAGATAATAATCACTTATGATTATACCATGTAGAATGGAAAACTCGTAATTTGCCTGTCTGCATTAGTACTACAGTGTGCCATGTATATATTTGTGTACATAAAGTACCTTTGAACGCTTAGCATTTTGTCTGGCAGTCATGTGAGATGGAAGACTGCCCTTTTCTCACGGTTAAGGACATGTTTTACAATATTGGTTTCTGTTCTGGGCATGTATTTAAATGCTGCTACGATCATTCCTTTGTCACAGCTGACGTGCACTGAACATGTGTGTCTTCTGTGGTTTGCATATCTCAAGACAGATGATTCAGATATTTGTTTCTTGCGATATTTACTCCGTCTGAGAAGCTTTGATATTATTTTTATCACTGTATCATTACTTCATGTTATTGGTTAGATATTCATATAAATACTGCTTTAAAGAGGTACCTGATTGTTATTCTGGCAGTTGTGATATATGATTATATGAATTTATTTTCATTAGGTCCAGTAAATCCAGGCTGGAATGGAGTAAAAGCCTTATCATAGAATTTTAGAATCATTAGGAATCGGAAGGTACCTTGAAGGATCATCTAGTCCAATCCCCCTGCCACAGCAGGATCACCTAGACCAAGTCACACAGGAACATATCCAGGCAGGTTTTGAATGTCTCCAGAGAAGGAGACTCCACAACTCCCTTGGGCAGCCTGTTCCAATGCTCTGTCACCCTTACTGTGAAGAAGCTCCTTCTGATATTGATATGGAACCTCTTATATTCCTGCTTGCACCCATTGCCCCTTGTCCTATCACCAGATGACCTTGAGAAGAGCCTGGCTCCATCCTCTTGACACCCACCCCTCGCATATTATAGACATTCATGAGGTCACCCCTCATCCTCCTCTTCTCCAAGCTAGAGACACCCAGTTCCCTCAGCTTTTCCTCATAAGGGAGATGCTCTACTTCCCTCATCATCTTCATTGCCCTATGCTGGACACTCTCCAGCAGCTCTGTGTCCTTCTTGAACTGAGGGGCCCAGAACTGAACACAATACTCCAGATGCAGTCTCACCAGTGCAGAGTAGAGGGGGAGAAGAACCTCCCTTGATCTGCTAACCACACCCCTTCTGATCCACCTCAGGATGCTGTTGGCCCTCTTGGCCACAAGAGCACATTACTGCCTTATAGTCAACCTGCTGTCCACTAGGACCCCAGGTCTCTTTCTCCTACACTGCACTCCCAACAGGTCAGTCCCCAACCTAATACTGGTGCCTGTGGTTGTTCTTGCCCAGATGCAAGAGTCTACACTTACCCTTGCTGTATTTCATTACATTTCTCTCTGCCCAGCTCTGTAGCCTGTCCAGGTCTCACTGAATGGCAGCACAGTCTGTTGGGGTGTTGGTGACACCACCC
>VZRI01004775.1:34982-64750 GCA_013397515.1 Upupa epops
GTGGATGCTGTGTGAGACTGTATCAAATGCCTTACTGAAGTCAAGATAGCCCACATCCACTGCTCTGCCACCATCTATCCACCTGGTTATGCCCTCATAAAAGGCTATCAGGTTGGTCAAGCATGACTTCCCCTTGCTGAAGCCATACTGACCGTTCCTAAATACCCTTTTGTCCTTAATGTGCTGTATAAAGAAAAGCATTTGGAACAATGCAGTTATATATAGCACAATATGGTTTTGGTTTTATTGCTGTGCATGGAGACTTGGGTCATTTTGGTAGCTGGCTGAGCTTTTTACTACTACCTGTAAAGATCATTGTAGCATCTTTGCATTCACTATCTGTGTCTTGATATTAAATGAGGGGTTTTTGTAAACCTTTTTTTTTCTTTCACATAAAATGCTGTGAAATAAGCATCTTAAAGGCTACAGAACATACTCTGCTGGATTAAAAACATGCTGGTGGCCATTTCAGCTACTTGAGTTTTGAAGTTTCCTTATAGTTGAAAGCTCATCTTGCCAGAGCTTTCAAAGAAAAAAAATATCAAGGAGCAGAATAACAGTTTTTAATTATGTTCTTAGTGCATTGACCTATTTTTTCACCCCCTATCCCTAACAGCATGAGATCATGCTCTACAGGGAAATATGTATTCTGCTTGACAGAAGATGACATCACTGCATTACCTAAACAAGATGAGGCAATTCTTAGCAGTCTGTCAGAATCAGCACTGCTCTCCAGAGAGAAGCAGCTCTGCAGCTGTTACCTTGACGAATGCTTTAGAGCAGAAAAAACACTGCTGGTTGGAACGTGGGTGTGAGTGCCTAGAAACAAGACAGATCTGTTAGAGGATATCTGTTGCTCTTTAAAGAGGTGCAGGTGTCTTGGTGTGTTAAGGTGCTCAGAAATTGATGAATGTTAAAGGTGAGTTATGAGGATGCTCTGAGGATGAAGCATGCGTATTTTAAACACGTACTGTTTTTTTGTACCTGGTTTTAATATGCTATCTCTATAGCTTCTCTAAGGATGCTTATACAAACTCCAATTGTGATGCAGTAGAATACAGTAAATGCTAACGTTTTATTAAACTATTGAAACCTTAGGCTGTGAGCTAGGCTGCCAAGAGCCTTAGTAAGAGATACTTTAATGATGCAATATTACAAAATGCTTTTTACATTTTTCAGAAACAGAGTACTGCAATTCATTGTAACTGTAGTTTTTTTCTAGCCACTTATTCAAGTTTCATTGTTCCCTTGGCATTGAATTAAGGGCAGCAGTTTTAAATAATTTTAAGATTCCAAAAGGATCAAGGAGACAAATCTTAATTTAAGGTCACTTAAATGTTGAAGATCTTTCTTGTAGCGTGTAGCATGCTTTAATATTTATGTTATAGAAGCATTCATTGGTTCCAGTCTGGAATGTTTTCAACGTGTACTGAAGTCTGCTTCTGTTCATCAGTGTTTTTCCCACTGACTTACTAAATCAGTCCCTAATAGGATGCAGCAGTTTGGTTGGAGCACACCTGGTGAGAACCCAAAGCAGACTAATGATCCACTTTACCCTCCATTATGATTCCAAGGTCTCTCTTGCAGCATTCATGTCAATGAAAGCTGTTCTTTCCACTTCCCAAGGGCTCTGCATTTAAGTTACAGCTGAGTGGACGTATCTAATTGTCACACTGGGCTAGACTTTGTAGTGTGGGGTTGGGTTAGTGCTGTGCCACTCATCTTAGGTACTTGTATTACGTTGGAAGTGCTTGTCTGTTTTTACACAGGGAACTCCTAAGAAATTAGACTTTGAAGCTAAAATGAATTAATCCCGATCACAGTACTAGGCAGACATGTTCAGCATCATAGATGAAGTTCCTTCCCCATGAGACTGTCTTTAAAGTGAATTCCTGAGTTATAAAGCAATAATACATTTTTAGATATTTTGTTTCTAAAATATCCATCTTATTTTATACTTTCCTAATTTGTTTTTCAGGCAATTTCCTGCATGCTGCTAGTGTACATCATACAGTTCTTAAGTCTGGAATAATTCTGTGAGCAAGAAGGTTTTGTAATTACATCAGTGCTCAAAGATAGAAAGAAATAGTATTCACAGTAACCTTGAAGACTTTTTAAGTCGTTGAAAAGGTAAGTAGATGTCTTTTAAGAAACAAGGCAAGAACAAGGGTTTTACATTCCTGGATTATTGTTTCTGCTGCATCAGTAATTGTTGCTACAGAAAATGGATGATCATGGTGCACTATTGAGAGTACAGATACAAAGTTAAGAGACTTAATAGTAAAGTGGTGGTGTAAGGTGACAAATACAGTTTTACCACCAAAGAACCTAAGCCCTAACTAAGAATCTTCATAATATCTGACCAGCAGATCTTACTGCTTGGTCTCATTATTGTACACCCCTATTTTCCATAAATGTCTCTATATCTTTAAAATTCTTGCCTTACAGTGCTTTCTCTGTTTCTTGAGTTCTAAGCAGCTAGTCCACTTCTAAGCATTTATTACTCTATCCTGTCTGTCAATAGGATGTTGTTATTCTGTGATCCCGTGTTGGTTATTGCACATGTCTGGTAACTCATATTGTTTGGGCTTGGATATCAATTTCTGTGTTATTGAGGTGGAAGGATCCATATGACATGTGGCAACATTACAAGATTTAAAAAATTCTTTTAAATTTATTTGTCTCTCATCTTGCTTTTTGTAGATATATTCAGTTATTTGGTTGCAGGGATCTGCAGCCTATTGTTTCCAGAGTTGTTTGAGAATGCAGTCATTTTTATAAATATTTTATGTTCTTACTCAGAAGCACTATTTTTTTGCCTACTAGTGCTCATAGGCTAAAGATATCCTTCATTAATATCCCCTTTAACAATCTTGTTTTCTCTGTAGTTCTAAAAAGTTGCTCTTTGTAGGCCTTTAGGAAAACTTAACAAAAATTAAGCAATCTGAATATATATGAAAAGATAGAGTCCCTGGGTTTTGCTTTTGACCCTGAGAGGAAAAAGCAAAACCAGCACCATAGACACAGTGTCAGTCTTACAAGCAGAAGGTCTTGGGTTTGAATCCCCCATGGTTAAAGGTCACACTACCACAGATAAAATAATATTAAATAAATGTGTATATATTTCTTATATATATTGTATATGTAAAATTACATTTCTAGATAACAAATACGATTATGTATAAAATAAACTGCCCTATATTTCTATTTCCTTATGTTTTCAAGTTGGTAATTAAGAGCCATAATGACAGACACAGGAGATGAACCACATTCAGGGCAAGATCTGACAGATGCAAAATCTATTGCTGGTTCCAAAGGGTAAGTGAGATACTTGTGCTGTAACAGAGAGAGCCATGGAAGAAATAATGCTAAAATCTTCAATTATAGTTAATTATGGTAATCATAAACAACTACAGAGTTGTATTGGTTTTGAAAAGACATAGTCTGTGATAGAACAAGACGCCAGTACATAGAAGGAACTAAAATGCTTGAGGTGCAGTTAGATTTACCTTAATGGTATTGTCAAGTGGTTAGCTGTTCTTGCAGTGAGACCTTGGCTCACTCTGGGCTAAGGGGAAAAATGTAGGCCTGGTGACAGCTAGTTGTTACGCTGGTGTACGGCTGTCATCAGATCATGCTCTCCCTGGAAGCTAAGTTTTTTTTTCTGAAGTCCTTTTTAGTATTTCAATTAAAATTAGATTTAAGAGCATTACAGCATTATTTGTAGAATACAAAAGTGGTTCCAATCTTGTAACTGCATCCCCATGTGTTTAAATGAGAAAATCCATACTCACTTCATGTTCAGTTTTCATCTACCAGTACCTTCATATCCTTCTCAGGGCTGCTCTCACTCCACTCATTACTCAGCCTGTATTTATGCTTGTGATTGCTCCAATCCATGTGCAGGACAGGACCTTGTACTTCGCCTTTTTGAACTTCATGCAGTCCACATGAATCTGTTACAGTCCCTATAGATGGCATCCCTTCCCTCAGGTGTGTCAACCATGCCACACAGCTTTGGTGTCATCAGCAAACCTGCTGAGGAAACTTCTAGGGAACAAGTATCAAACCTTATCGGTTTCATTAGTTTTGCTGAAATAGCCTGTTTTTATTATTATTTTGAAACTAGCAAAGGGAGATGAGAAATTAACACCTAAACTTTGTCTGATTTCTATACAGGAAGAATCTACCTGCTAGCAAGTCTGTGGACTCTGGAATTCTGCCAGACTACAGTTACAGAATGGATTATCCAGAGATGGGGCAATGTGTAATAATAAACAATAAGAACTTCCACAGAGACACTGGTACCGCTTTCAAATTTTTACTTTTTTTTTCCTTAATTTTGATAAATTAGTGTCATATCTTATTCTACAAAATTAAATACACAGATTAAATGTGATTGCAGTCTAAAATTAAGTGGTTTGGACAGATGTGATTATTTTCAGGGCATTCTTCCAAATAAGCATTGAGGGAACACAGGGTACGGCAGAAATGGGAGAAAAACTGATAGGCAGTACCAGTCTATCTTGTGGTTGTGGTTTCTGTTTTGCAAATGAAATGGGTTTTCACGTATATAGCTAAGTAGATATAAAAATGAGTAGATAAATCTACACTGTAGATAAAGAGAGGGGGATGCATGTGTAGCAGTGTAATGTTGGATTTTTTTTTTTGTCAGAGTGGGTTAATAATATTCCAGACAGGTACAAGTATAAGCGAGAAAATAATTTGTCTAAATCAGACCATGCCATCTATACCATACAAGAAGTAACACATTTCCCTTACATATAGGGATGTCACACCGCTCAGGTACAGATGCAGATGCTACAAAAGTCAGAGAAGTTTTTATGAAGTTGGGATATAAAATAAAGATCAACAATGATCTTTCATGTGAGGACATTTATAAACTATTGAAAAATGGTGAGTAACATGTTCAGTGTGAGTATTAAGTCAACTGCCGTTACCAAATACATCTCTAGCCCACATACCTCTTCTTCCATAGTTCTTTTAGATTGTATTTTACACCTACTTGTGATTTGTTAAGAATGATATGTACATCGTAGCATCTATGTTTATTCACCTTTGTTGTCTCTCCATCTTTCATGCATGACTCTTGTCTCGGTATCCTTTGTCATCTTCTAAAGAAGGCAGAAACAAAAGCTGAAACTTAAATGCAGACTGATTTATATTCTGACCCTGAGATCCCTGAAGCTCTGTGAGTTGGAGAGAAACCTGCTTATTTGGGTAGAGGCATTCTGTGCTATGTGCTTAGTGGTGTGGCCCAAGAAGTATTCTGATCATGGGAGGTCCTGACACACCAGAACTACAAGCATGCTTTTAGAGAAATGGCTTGTGTTTTTTCGACTTGTGAAACAAAAGACCCTTCTGTCAAGTAAGACCTTTGTACAGTGTGTGCTTGTTTTGCTTTGTTTGGACTTGGCTACATGTGGACCAGTAAATTAAATGGTTCCTGGGAATATCTGTATCCCTGGAACACAGTCTGTACTAGCTAACTGTTGGAAGGTTCTCTGGCATGAATGTGGCTCATGCCTACTAGTGCTCTTCCAAATTGTTCCAGGTCACAGTTCAACAGTAAAAGTGTTCCAGAGATTATTTCCAAAAGCCAGTTAGCTTGCAACAGTCCTGGCTTGGTTTTTGCTTTTTTGTGGTTTTAAATTGTGGTTTGTTTATTTTTTTCAAATGTGTTTGCTAACATAAATGTAGGCTCTTTGGTGCCAGTTAACAGTCACAGGAGAAAATGCTCCTAGGCATGGTTAATTTATTAGTACAAGTGCAGCCTGTCTGTTGACAGCAGCTGAAACTGGAAAGGCCTCTGTCTTACCTGTGGTACAAGGCCTCCAAACAGTGTGAAGTACAGACTGCTGCCTCAGAAGGGATACCCAAACCCCAGCCTTTCCTCTTGTAGATGCAGTGCTTGTCCACAGATTGTACAAATGCCTGGTGTCCATGGCTTGAAAAAAAATGTAAATACTTCTGGTTTTCTAGAACAGAAATTCAGTGGTTTTCAAAGCTCTGTGCAAAAGACTTCAGCTTCTGAGATTCTAACTTCTAATCTACAAACTCTTGCATCTTCTTGATTCCCATTCAGAATTCATTTATTCATTTTGGATCATTACTTTTAAACAGTGATTATGTCTTTTAACATATTGATAAGAGTCATCTTGATCCTCAAGAACAATCCTCATAATGTCAGGCAACAGAAGACATCTGAGGAGATTGTCCTATGCTCTTTGCATACCGCAAAGTGAAAAAAACCCAAAAATCTGCAAACACTTGATATCAAGCTTAGATACCTTCACGTACAAAATTCAGAGGCTTGAAGAATCTTTCTAGTCTTTGCTACAGGGTCAGAGTGAAGGAGAAAGAGGCGTAAAGCAGGTAAAGGGGTAAAGCAGACTCAGGTCTCTGCAGCAGCAACAGCTGTCATGTTGCACTCAGTTCCTGTGTAATCTGAGCACTTGAGGCATGTATGGTTAGATAGAGCAGTAAGACTTCCCCACCTTTTCTCAAAACCCAGAATTACCCAGCAGTACAGTCACAGATCATGAGACTGTTGACATTGCTGCATGAGAGAGATGTGTCATTCAGACACTGAGAAACTGGGAACACCCTGCTGGTCCTCTCATGGTGCTCCTGGCCTAATTCTGTAGCCATGTTTTACAATGCCTGGGGTTGGCCTTTAATTTGGGGGTTCCTGTGTAGGACCTCCTGAAATAAAGGTGAACATGGAAATCCATTCTTAAAGACCTCCTTTTGTTTAGAAGCAAAAACAATGTGGGGGTTTCTAAACATGGAAATCCATTCTTAAAGACTTCTGTCACATAGGAACCATCAAATGATTAGAGCTTCTAGGAAATGCAAGAAGTTAATTCTCTTTTTTCTTTTTAAGTTTCTGAAGAAGATCACAGCAAGCGAAGCAGTTTTGTTTGTGTGTTACTAAGTCACGGTGATGAAGGATTAATCTATGGTACAGATGGCCCCCTTGAACTGAAAGCACTGACAAGTCTTTTCAGAGGTGACAGGTGCAGAAGTTTAGCAGGAAAACCCAAGCTCTTTTTCATTCAGGTGATGTACAACCAAGTGATCTTCAAATATTGTTTCCTGTGAATTATTAGTGCAAAAAATCAGTTAACTATTTCTAAAATGGACGTAAATGGGATTACTTTTATAGTATGACTCTCTTCAGATCTAGAAGTGGCACAGTCTGCCCTGTTAAATAGGACTGAAGTCTCTGAATGCTAGCCAATATATTAGTGAGTTTCTGAATGTTTTTTGAATCAGTATTGTAGGTAATCACTCTGTGTAGTTGATTTAAGTAAGTACTAGTTGTTTTTTTTCTCTCTATTGGAAATGTGAACCTATAAATGCTTGTTAATTTTGCAGGTTTTTAATCAGGATATTATAGTCTTTAAAACAGAGAAGAATTCTGATTGTAATCACTGCCGTAATTTTTCTATTACTTTATTTTCTATTCTTATTTCCATCAAACAGGCTTGCAGAGGCACAGAATTAGACTCTGGTATTGAGACAGACAGTCAGTCAGATGAAACAATGTGTCAGAAAATACCTGTAGAAGCAGATTTCCTGTATGCATATTCCACAGCTCCAGGTGAGAGACTTGCAAAGAAATCTTTGTTCCTGAAACTGGATCTATGTATCAGCTTGTATTAGCAGTTGTACCCAGTCAGTGGGTGGCTACTTCATCTGTTCTTTTCCATGAGAATCGGAATTTTCTTTGTTTTTCTCGTGTGATTTGATTTCTTTTTGAGGTAGCTATGACTCTCAGTTCCTACTAAAAAAACCAAACCAAAACCTTGAATATATACTTTTCTCACTAGCAAACACTCAACTGTTCATCTGCTGTAATTCAGTTAATCTGAGTAGTTAAAACAATTTACATCAGGAGGTAAAAGGTACTGTTAGTCCTGAGAGAACAGAACAATCAGAAACATACACAGAAATGGGTGATAAATACCAATATATTATTTGCCTGTGGTCTTTCTTTTAATTACATCCTTAAACAAAATTAGGGCAGAACCCTTAGCATGCCCTTTCAGTTACCAATTAGCAGAAGCAGTTTCCAGTCTTCAGAAGTCTTGAAGATAGTGAAACTGAAATCTGTTCTGCATCTTAGAATCATAGAATCATTTTGGTTGGAAGAGAGCTTTAAGATTATCAAGGTCATCATCAACTGTTAACACTGCAAAGTCACCACTAAACTGTGTGACTTAGCAACACATCTACACATCTTTCTTTTAAATATCTCCAGCACTTCTTTGAACAGCCTGTTACGGTGTTTTACAGTCTTTTCAGTGAAGAACTTTTTCACAATATCCAATCTTAACCTCCTCTGCGACTTGAGGCTATTTCTTTTTGTCTTACCTCTTCTTACTTGAAGAAATGATCAACGCTGACCTCACTCCAACTTTCAGGTAGTTGTAGAAAACCATAAAGTCTACCCTGAGTCTCCTTTTCTCCAGGCTAGACAGACCCAGCTCACTCAGCTACTGCTTGTAGGACTTGTGCTCCAGATCCTTCACCAGCTTCACTGCCCTTCTCTGGATGCACTCCAGCATCTCAGTGTCCTTGTACTGAGGAGCCCAAAACTGAACACAATGCTCAAGGTGTGGCCTCCGTAGTGTCAAGTACAGAGAAACAAATCACTTCCCTGCTCCTGATGGCCACACAATGTCTGGTACAAGCCAGACATAGTGGTGGTCACCTTGGCCGTCTGGGCACACTAGAGCTAGCTCATGTTTAGCTAGCTGTCAACAAACACCTCTAGGTTGTTTTCCAAGAAACAGATTTCCAGCCCCCTTCCCCAGGCCTGTGATGTTACATGGGGTGGTTGTGTGATCCAAGTGCAAGATCTGGCAGTTGGCCTCGCTCAACCTCATACCATTGGCCTCTGTGCATCAGTCCAGCCTGTCTAGATCTCTCTGTAGAGATTCCCGCCCTCAAGCAGATCAACACTTCCACCTAGCTTGACATCGTCTGCAAACTTAGTGTGGGTGCGCTTTATCTCCTTGTCCAGATATTGGCCTATATTAAACAGGAGTAGCCCAAATACTGAACCCTGGGTCATACCACTTAGGACTGGCTGCCAACTGGGTTAACACTCAATTTAACACCACTCTTTCGGCCTGACCGTACAGTCAGTATACTTATCCAGTGATGCATATATCTGTCCAAGCTATGGCAAGCAGTTTTGGAAGGAGAACACTTCTTGGATTACAAAAGATGAGATTAGAAAAAACCCTTTGATTTGGAATGAAAAATCTAGATTTTGTTGGTTTTAATGGTTTTGAGTTTTTATTTTAATGCACTGATTATTATAGGAAGCAATGCACTGTTCCCCTCATTATTATCCTGTCTCCTAGCAGAGCCTGCTGCATCTGGTCAATGTGACATCTCTCTCTCCCACAGGGTATTACTCCTGGAGGAATTCAGCTGAAGGCTCCTGGTTTATTCAGTCACTGTGTAAAATGCTGCAGGAACACGCAAGGAAACTTGAACTCATGCAGATTTTAACTCGTGTAAATCGCAGAGTGGCGGAGTACGAGTCCTGCTCAACTCGGCAGGATTTTAATGCAAAGAAGCAGATTCCTTGCATTGTCTCTATGCTCACCAAAGAATTTTACTTCCCTTGCTAAGGGAATTTCACCTCGTAATTTTTCAGCCCATGTTTTTATCTGTAATTTATATGCAGTGTTAGGATGGAACACCACTTCTCAGTCTGAATCATTGTTCACTACTGTGTGTGGCATAAGCAACTGTCTCAAAGGTCCATTAGAGAATAAAACATAGTGCAGCTGTGATAGAAATGCAAACCTGTGTAGCAAAAGCACAGGCAAATTGGAAAGTAGTGCTTTAGGAAATTAGAAAATGGAGACTGAGATCTCTTACCAGATCTGTTTGGTGCTATGTTTTACTTTACTGAAGGGGTAGAGAAAAGAAACAGTTCTTGGAAATAGTTTGGTTTCCTATTTTTGCCAATAGGAAGAGGATTCAGAATGTGATACTTCTGCTAATGATGGCAATATGCTAGTAGTGTTGTCAAACATTTTTTCTTTACTCATGTTCTTAAGGTTTAGGTTATAAATTAACCTAAACTGGTTTTATAACTTGGGGCATAAACTGTGGGAAACAGCCATTTAATTTTTTACATGCAATTAGGAAGCACAATTAGAATACAGTCAGTTTCTTCCTGATTATTTTATACCTTTTTGTATGGAGTATCAGGTAAAGCAATTGTATCAACACCATAGCTGTTTCAAAACGGTTCCATATTGTGACCTTGTAACTGAGTGACTAAGGGACCAGTCTTCCAAACTGTCTTTTTCTGCATCATCCTGAGCAGAGGAGCTGTCAGGGTGTACTATGGGGGGTAAAAATTGGTGCAAAAGGCAAGAAGTCTGCTTCCCTCTCACTGGCCATAACTAAGAGTGGATTTGCTTGATGCTGTGTATAAACCACATGTAGTCTCTATGGAGCCCTTGATTTATGGTGCTGCAAAGGTTTCACTTCTTAATCAATGTAATTACAAAACTTTAGCTAAGATCAGTTAACTAATAGTGAGTTGTTATCTCTTGATCCTGAAGTTTGTGGAAAAGACTTTTATAAAATTGTAGGACATTTTGGTTGATGTTTCAGCTTGAGGCAGTCTTTAAGATGAGAGGAATACAATAATAAATCATTACAGGGTGCTTGGAAAACAACTCTTCAAATTGTGTAGCATAAACAGTGTTAGCAAACTGATGTTCACTTCCAGTTGTTTGTGGGGGTTTTTAACATAAATTAAATACCATTTCCTAAATTGTGTCATGCTCTGCTATGTGTATTATTTGTTTAGGATCTGATGGCTTTGGAAATTAATTATGTCCAATTTTCTCAAAATACTACTTTCCATTTTCTTCCCTATCTACCTTGCCACTTGAAGTTGAGAAGAACCTGTTTAAAACATTGTGTACTGTACAGCTGGGTGACCAGACGAGTGACTGGCACATAGGAAATGCAGGTTCAGTGGTTACACAGGGGAGGCAATTTTAAACACTGTATCACAGTAATGATGAGGCTTGAAAAGACCTTAAAGATCATCCTAAAACCAAACAGGTAAACCTAACATCTGACATCTAGGTCTGTGTCACTCAGCACTTCATCCAGCCTAACCTTGAACACCTCCAGAGATGGCAACTTGACCACCTCCGTAGGCAGTCTACGGATCACTCAGTGAAAAACCTTTTCCTAATGTGAACCTCCCCCAATGGAGCATAAGACTGTGACTCCTTGTCCTGTCTCCAGTGTCCAGGGAGAAAAGATCGACCCCCGCCTGACTATAACCACCTTTCAGGTAGTTAATAGACAGCAATAAGGTCACCCCTGAGCCTCCTCTTTTCCAGGCTAAACAGACCCAGCTCCATCAGCCTCTCCTCATAAGTCTTACCTTCCAAGCCCTTTACCATTCTAGTTGTTCTTCTCTGGACTCATTCCAGCACCTCAACATCCTTCCTAAACTAAGGGGCCCAGAACTGAACACAATACTTCAGGTGCGGTCTAACCAGTGCCAAATACAGGGGGAGGATAACCTCCCTCTCCCTGTTGAGCTTTCTGCTAACTCCCAGTTAAATTGAAGGAATCTTGTCTCTCTCATGGAAGTGTTTTGTGGGAGAGGGTTAGTCTGTTTTAACTGCTTGAAACTTCAGCCAAATTTATTACTCATGCTTCTATTGAGAAACGAAACAGGTCTCTGTTAAACATACCCAAAAATAACATTTACAAAACCCTGTATCTTAAGTTTCTTCATGTAGTTTGTTAATTACAAAAAGCAGCTGCACATGCTTTAAATGACTAAACATTTGTGTTGATCTGCCTCAAAATATTTGGGAATACAAATGTTCCTTGACATCTTAAGCTATTTTGCTGTGAAAAAATGCTGTCATGGAGTTTTCTCTTCCCTTAGATCTAACAGGTTCTGATCTTGATCCTTGATATTTTATTTTAAAGAAAAAAATGAGAGGAAAACAAAATGGAAGCTAAACTCGTGCAAGTATCCAGTCACTTAGGAAGACTCAGAGGCAGGGCTTTGGAAAAGAAATCATGTTCCTGTCAGTCCCTTTCTTTTAAGAGCTTCATTTTACTCCAGGCCAGTAAATCTCTTCACAGTGCCAGGAAGGCTTCTGGGTATTTCTAGCTGAGAGTGAGCATTCTAGTTAGGGTGGAATTGTTGGAGAAGGGAGAGGGGAAGGCAAGAATGTTCTTGGACACTCAGTTTGGCAAGGAGGTCTGGAGCCGGTGAGCCAAGCTCATGGTAAATGGGAAAATGTGCTCTGGCTGAAAGGTTGAATTTGGGGAAGAGACAAAAGGATGGAAGATTGTAATAGAGTACTTAGGAGAGATGTGAGGAAAATAGGACAACTGAAATGGTTGTAGAGTGATGCTCAGTGTGCGACTACCACACAGAAATAGGTGAAAGCCATGGTATAGAAGCACAAATGCCAGTTAGTAATTGCTGTAGGACCATACAAATATCCCAGCAGAAAGCACAGGTCAGTTTTAAAAGAGGTGCTGCTGGCAAAGGGGCTGCTGAGCCTTTATTGTTCATGTATGTGGTAAAAGGCTTCTCTGTTTACTCACAGAGGAGCACAAGCAGGAGGAGAAGCCTAAGTAATAACCTGTCCTGCAGGGCAACTCCACAATCCCACATGTGCAAGGGAGGACAAATGCAGGCAGGAACACAAACTAAGGATTTGAAAGCATGGACAGCCTATGTGGGCTTTTCCCAGAGCTGCTTCAGGAGAGCTGCAGTTCCAGAATCCAGGTATGAAACCCATCAAGGTCAGTCAGTTATAGGAACAACTTTAAACTAATGGTGGGACACATGGGATCAGGGAAAGAGTATTTTGGGATTGCACAGCATTTATTGTGAGATATTTAGGAAGGGAACCAAGGGCAGGCAAATGGATGGATTTCAGTGATTGGTGGAGGAACTGTGGGGAAAATGAAGGGATAAATGAATAAAAATAGCTGATCCCACGTGAGTAATTTGCTGATTGGTTAAGTTCTGAGCCTGAATGCACAGTCTGTCCTGATTCCTTAGTAAATTCTGGTTTAACTATCCCTGAGTGAGGGACTCTTGTTTTGTGTGTGTACATGGCAGACTGAGTGGCACCAACTGGATTCAGACCATATGCCAGAGCACTTGCATCTCTGTGGCACAGTGACTGGAGTGACCTGATTTGCAGGTCAGCAATGGAAGTAGCACTTTGGATTGCAGTGGCTTTTTGTGAAGGGTCTGTAGCACAAATCCTGTGGTGAGTGACTAAGAGACCCGGAGTTGTTTAGTCTGGAGAAAAGGAGGCTGAGGGAAGGGAGACCTTACTGCTGTCTACAACTACCTGAAAGGAGGTCGGAATGAGGACAGACTCAGCTACTTCTCCCTGGTGGCAAGCGAGAGCAGAGGAAATGGCTACACACTGTGCCAGGGGAGGTTTAGGCTGGATGTTAGGAAGAATTTCTTCACCAAAAGGGTTATTAAACATTGGAACAGGCAGCCCAAAGCAGTGGTGGAGTCACTATCCCTGGAGGTGTTGAAATGACTTGTGGACCTGATGCTCAGGGACATGGTTTAGGGGTGAACTGGCAGTGCTGGGTCAAAGGTTGGACTTGATCGTAAAGGTCTCTTTCAATCAAAGTTGTTCTGTGGCTCATGTGCCCATGGTGCTAGCACCTGGAGCAAGTGCAGATCTAGGTGCCAGCAGCTGGGCTGGGACCATGGACTGAAAGGCTCATGTGTCTGTCACCAAGAGACATAAGTGCCAGCCCCAGGGGTAGGACAAGGGTTAGAACCCTGTGCCCATGGTGCAGTGCCTGGAGCTGGTGAGGGTGTACAGATGAGTGTTTGAGCACCAGTGAGGCTGGAGCCAGGAGGTGAAGTGGCCTCAGAGGCAGTAGTGGTGGGATGTCTACAGGCAAGGCCACAGCAGGTGCTGGCTACTGAGGGGCACAATGAGAGTCCTGGCCAGCTCCCTATATGCCTGTGGCTGCATGTGTGAAATAGTACCATGAACTGGAGTGGAGATGTGGCCTCAAAGGGCTTGTGTATTCAGGTGTCAGCAACAGGGAAGACTGGGATCAGGGTTAGCTACAAGGCAGGATGAGTGTCCATATATGTGTGTTTCCAACTGTGGACCTCCATCGTGCTCAGTCACAGAGGTAAGGAGGATGAGGCAGTGGATGCTATCTGTGTTTGTGTGAACACTCTGGGTGTGACCTCTAATGTCCTTTCCAACCCAAAGCACTCTGTGATTCTGTCATGATAGAGTTGTTAACAAGCCACTAGGTCCTTTTCTATCCATAGTGCATTCCTTTGGAAGGATATATGATTTCTCCTTACATTTACATCTAAATTACTGTGCAGTTGTATATAATTTGTTATTTTTAACTACCATGCTCCATATATTTGTTTTCTGCTAAAGCCAGACATATGCTTGTGAAATAATTTCTAGAAATATTAACAGTATAAATAATAATGGCTACATTATCACAATAGCATCAGAAGACTTGTCCTTTCATACCCTTCAAGGAATGTTGTTCATTACCACCGTTCAGCTGTGTTTCCTCCTGCTAATGACTGCAAGCAGCAGAACATTGAGTCAGTGATAAACCACAGCTTTGTCACCACAGGGTGTCACTGCAGATAGCACAACCATCTCCAAAACTTGTATTGACGAGTCGTCTAAAACCAAACCCAAAAGTCTCCTGCATGAAGCAGCCCTTCACACCTCTCAGTGATTGGTTGCTGTCTGGCAGCTTGTGTGTTTATTGCATCCTGCGACTTGTGTCCCCGAGTACGTGAGAGCATTGGTCAAGAAAACCTCCCCTTCTTTCCCACTGTATACGTGAGTAAACCGGATTGGCTCGTTCTGAGGCAAAAAGGGTCTTAGACCTACCCAGAGAACATCTCTAGCTATGGAGCTCTCCCACTACAGACTCCCGCTGTATCACTGATAGTCCAGTAATGTTTCAAAAAAACCCCACACCACCCAAAAAAGCTTCTGCCATACTAGTGGTGATGGCCTTTAAACGGAAGGATGGTGCAATAGTTTACTTGCATCATGAAAAACAACTGCTGGGAACAGAGGGCTTGCCTTGTGAGGACTTAATTATTTTTATATCTAAAAATCAAATTCTGAAGTTTGGATTTTCCTGGGTAATGACAAAAAATTAGGATCTGGCTTTTCCAAACAAATTAAACATGGGTTTATTTGTTTTATTTTTTTTGCTAGAGATCTACCATGAAGACAGTTGCATGATTAAGGTGCCTCAAAAGAAAAAAAGGTGCACAGCAGTCAGTTTCTGAAAGTGTTTCCATTTGGTGTTTGCAGGCAAGGTTTGTCATCAGATTCAGTAGCTCATCGCTACTGCTGCTGCCCCAAATGTCAGAAGACTGACCATGATAGTGTGCTTCTGTCTGCTGGGCGCAAAACCAAAATGCTTCTACCTGGCTGAACACAGGGACCTTCATAGAGACATATCTAGTGAAACTCAGTAGCATGAGGTGTGTAGAAAATGAACCTAGATGATCTAATAGGTCCATCTTGTTTCAAATTGTGTACAGAAAGGGGCTATGCAAAACCAGCTCTTGTGGTCTCTACTGGAGGATCAGATAACAGGTTTTCCTGCATGTGTAAAGCTATAGTAGTATTATCTGGGTTGTTTGCCAGTATGTGATGCAGAGATGTACCTATGGATGAAGAACACTACCATCATACTCCATGACCATCAGGAAAGTATTGGTGCTACTTATTTAACCACAAGACCTTTAAAAATTAGAGTGGTGGAAACAACAGCAACTATGCAATTGACATGATTAATACTAAAACACTAACTTACAGGGAGATTTGTAGGATCCTTCTTAACAAACATTTCCTCTTTCTCTCCCTGCCTACTTCTGGTACTAAAACCAGAACACTTTGTGTTCCTTTTTATCCCATTCAGCTAGAAGCAGCTTCCTCAAAGCACATGGCACACAGAAATCCTGCATGATGCAATGCAAAAAAAGCTGAATAAATGAATGCAGGTGTAACTTGCTCTAGACAGAGTGCAGAGCCCCTTCACCCTTCTTTGCCTCTTTATTCTCAGATGATTCCCCATGCTCAGCTGTCCTACCTCACCTCATCTGAGGCTGTGAGCTTTCAGAGTGAGGGCTGACCTTCGTCCAGACCATGGGGATGCTGCTGTTGCTGCAGGAGATCCTCAACCTGCACATGCAATTGGAGGACAATAGCTTCCTCACCCAACACCTAGTTCCATTGGCCAGACAGCTGGTAAGACTGGTGACCCAACACATGGGGCCTTCTTATTCAGTCTGCCTGTTACTAAGACTTCAGGAAGGCAATGTGTAGCCTCAAGTGAGCTGTGGGCTTTTGGCCCTTGACATTTAAAGCAGACATAGGATCATCCAAGCATCTGTAACTCTTGGTTAACCTTTTCTTGTCCAAGACAGGGTCTATATATGATTACATGACCCTATTACAATAGAAGTGCCTCCTGAGATCTATGAAAGAAGTACTAGGAAATCAGCTTTCCTGAGTCTTCAGCACCTTTCTGCGAGTTGGTGCCACCTCTGCCTTACACTTGGTAGTTACAGTTTGCTGACATACTACTGGAAACCTCTGGGAAGCTTCAGAGCAGCATGTCATCTACTTTGAGTCTTTTAACTTTAACATTGACCTTAGGAATGTAATGAGAGACTGATTATAAATAGTTTGTGCATTTGTTGATGAGATTAGAATGTGCTGTGGCAGGCAATTGGAAGCAGAGGGTTACTCCAGCGTGTGCCCACAATGCTGTACAGCAGTCAGCTAACGCTGCACTGGAAAAAGGAAGTGGCTAAAACAAATGGTCCCGGAAGGGGAGAAGGAGGAAGCAAGCTGGCTTACCAAACGGGGTGAGAGACAAAAGAGAACAAGCCAAGGAGCAGAGAAAAATGAAAAGGGAGGACAGCCACTGCAAGAGATCCCAGGCATGTGGAGGTCTTACCTCATTGCTCAAACACAAAAACATCCTGCATGGAAAAGGACTAAACCATCAAAAACCTAAAACCAGGGGAATGCCCTAAATAGCTGAAGTAAAAACCATTGAGTTCTAATGTTCAGATGGCAGCATGTGATGGAGCTTGGGAGAAAAAGAGTGAAAAATAGGTAAGGAAGGACAAGTACAAGAGGTAGATGACCCAGCAAATGCTCTAGTCAAGAGCTACGGCAGATGGGTTGTATCTGTGAGCTGTATGAGATGGGCACTAATGACCCTAGGAAAGGCCAATCTATCAGTCATGGATTGGACCAGAACTGCTGCCACACATGTGCTGCCTGGGTGAGTGGAGGAAAGCTGTTGCTTTCTGGAAAGCCCCTATCTCTACAACCTCAAAAAATCAAGTGAAGGACAGGGAAGGAAAGAACAAGAAAGCAGAGGAGTGCTTGTTGGACAGCAGGGCAAGGGTGGATTTGGTGAGCAATGAAGACTAGTAAAAGTCTTGAAAACAAGGCAGGAAGGCAATGTGAGAAAATGTGTTTCAAAGAGAAGAGTGAAGAAGCAGAGAGATGCACAAGGAATGGGGCAATGATCAACAATGGACTGGGAAGGCTACCAGTACATCCACCTCCAGGAAGATGTCTATGGGGAAAACCACCTGTGTAAGGCCCCAGCAAAGAAGTGTTGATGGCCAAGATGTGGAGCTCTTGAGCAAGAGCTATAGCTGTATGAATAGGCCAAGTAATGGGATCCTTTGCAGGTGTGTGTGTGTAGGCAAGTCAAGATCTACCAGTATCCCTGCACATTTGGTGAGGTGCAGAGGTTCACCTAGGTTATTCCTTGCCAGCTCAATGCAGATGGTCAGACAGTTATTATTCAGGATGGATAGACCAAGAAGCTTCAGGTTGCTCTCTGTCCTGCCTCTGAGGATCACTTGGGTTTTGATTTGACAGGAGAATGGTGTTAGAGCAGAGTGGATCTGGCAATTAGCACAGGAGATGGAGTAGAGATTCTGTCTGTGGATGAAGAAATCCCTGAGAAGTGTTTCAGGTCAGGAGGAAACAGCTATGAAGCACCTCTTGTTCACTGCTTCAGTGCTTTCTAGCTGGAGGAATTGGGACAAAACCTGCTCATCTGTGTAACTCAGAGATGGGAAAATTTTGCTGAATGAAGCAGTAGGAGGAAAACAATCTGGACGATTAGGACTGCTGTTAGGGATGCTAAGAAGCACATTATTTTCTCCTTCTTACTTGAAAACAAAATAGTAGATAATGAGCCTAATCCTGGTGACTGAAACCACAGAGCAACAAAAAGATGTCTTATTACTGACACCTTGATGCCTGCACAGTGTGACAACAGCAACTTTCACAGGTACCAAGCTCTATAAAACCATTTAAATCAATACAATATTCCCATCAAGCCAGTCTTCCCAAGTTCTGGCTGGAGCTGTGTCTCCATGGCTGGACTTGAGCACCCTCTGGTGTGAATTTTTAGGGTTCAGCATTACTAGGTTGTCACATTGTGAGAGGCATAAACTTAACCTAAAGGGACCGTATTTTTCCTATCCAAGGTCTGAGCAGAATGAGAAAATTAATGTTCTTTACTGCCACAGGCACAGCATTAGAGCTAGTAAAAATAATGCTTCTACAAACAGCGAAACTTCAGTCATCGTATTTCCTGTGGCTTTATGCTTCCTGTTTATGTTCCTTTCATGCCACATGTATGAAGGGTTGAGCTCTTCTCAGGGCTTTTTGCTTGCTCTGCATGGCCCTGCCTGCCTTGGCTGGTGCCTATGGCCATAGTGAGTGGGACTTACCCTGCAGCTGTCTTCCCAGCAGCACAGCTTCTCTCCACCTCTCCTCCCAAGCAGCAGATGATGGAGCCAGTCAGGATGCTGAGGGACAAGGAAAAGGGGCATTGACAAAATGTGATCACACATATGACCTTGTTTATTTAGTCAAAGTGGCTGAAAACCAAAATAAAACCAAAATGCAAATATCTATCAGAACAAATTACTCCTGTGCATGTTTCTTCACCAGGGACAGTGTGATGGTGACAGCTGCCATGGGTGATTTGTTCCTGTGCTGATTATCACTGGGACATCCAGTGCCCCAGAAATTATGTTGGAGGTGATTTAAAAAGAAAATCAGGCCCATATTTCATAGGATAGATAATAACCCTTTACACTAAACCAGCTGCCTTTCTTTTGCTATATACCACTTAGGCTACAAGTTCTAAGTGCTGAATTGCTTCATGGGGAACAAATTTACCCACTCGCTTTACTCTTGGTTTCAGCTGAAAGTCACTTCACTCATACAGATCTGCAGCTGCATCAGGGTAGTAGGGCAATAAAACCACTGTAGTATCAAGCTTTAGCTGGGAAATAAGATTCCAGTGTAGACATATGTTTAGACGCTGGCACTGAGCAACGAGGCATTGCTGTACACAGGCCCTGCAAGAGATCAGAGCAAAATGTCACAAACCTCTGAAACCCAAAAATGTGAGTTGGAAAAGCTTAAAATACAAAGACAAGTGTCCTCTGCTTCAGGCTTCTTATTTTGACTGTGTCCTAATCTCTCCACAACTGCAAGAGTTGAGGTATCTGCGGTGGAATTCACCGTTTACCTCTTTCCTAAAACGGGATCATTTGTTTTGCCACCTTGCAAAATGTTGCAAAACACTGCAAACACTGGTTGCAGGCACAGGTTAGCAGCACTGCAGATGCAGCCATTTCCAGGCTGCTTTTATTCCACATCTAGGGGGTCTGTATGAGAGATAGGAGCTTGGCCACAGGAAAACTGCAACTCAACACGCTGAGGTCCTGCTGGGATTTTGGTTGGGAAACTGAGAAAGTGAAATTCAGATCTTATGAGATCCTGGAAAGGGGAGAAGCAGCATCCTGGAAGGCTTGTAGGGAGAAGTCATGCCATTCACCAGAACCAGTAATAAAGTGGGAGAGATGGGTGTCTTGAGCAACTGGTCTTCTTCTGCCTTATGCCCTCAGCTCATCAGGACCACAACAACCCAAAGCCAGTGACTTATGAAGAACAATAGTGCATGGTATTGTACTTTTTTTGGCTGATACTGTAGTTTGTGCTGTCAGGTCCAGAGACAGAAGAGACATGGTGAAGCTGAAGTACCTAATATGAGCGACCACATAGGACAATAGATCAATTAATGAAGATCTTAGTGTTGTCTTCTATGACTGCTCACTTTCACACATGAAAACAATTAATGTAGTGGCATTTGGTTTTGGCCAAATGGGAGAAACTGTTCAACTAGACAGGCTGCAACATCTCACTTAAAAAATTGAGAGCTGCTGCTGCTAATTGGGCCAAGTGCTAAAAATTGCAGTGCTTTGGATAACTGACCATGGTTTAACCCTCACAGATGAGTAAGTATTTGCAGCTGAGCTGAAATGTTCTTATAGAACAAGACTGCCCCAGTTGAGAAGAGGAGATAATATGGTGAAAACTTTAAATACATCCTCCAATAAAAGAGGGGAAGCTCGTGCAAACACCAGAGAAGGTATGCTAGCACCTTCTGTGTAAATGTACTCTGCAACTATTCCACAAACTATTTACAACTGGGCTTTGTGCATTAAGTGTTGGCTTGCCAGCAATGACACAGTACCATTTCTTTGAAGCCAACTGGGGACTATTAACACCTGTACCAGGCTTATACATATCTAGCCCAAGGTATAATTTTATAAGGCTTTCCCACACAGAGAACTCTTGACTCTTCAGCCAGATCTACTCCACAGGTGACATAATGATGCAGGAAGAAAAGAAATGCAGTTAAATTTTAAATAATTGGTTTTTCTCCATCTCTATTATGCAGGGAGCAGGTGAGTCAGCATTCCTGTAGCACTATTTTACTGGGAAAGGAGGAGTTCTGCTTTGTTTGGCAGCTGGCTGCCCTGCCTCTGCTTTTGCTATCTGCATACTAAAACTTTCCCTTAGGGCTGGCTGCTGCTTATCAGGGCCATAACATGCATACCTGTGGAGAGCTCCTTTCTTCTTTCATTAGAAGGAGAATTTGCCACCCCGCATGTATATTAAATTATTTAAAAAAAGATGCAAATAGGTGAACGGCAACCACAAGTATCTAAGTTTTGTTTTTTTCAAAATAGTCCCTCTAATTTAATGAACTACTGAAGCCTCATTGGGTTCATCCCTCCAGGTGTTATGTTATGACTTACAGAGGTAAGAAAGCAAGACTTCTAGTTTTAAATCACCTAAATAGCTGCTTCTGGTCATGGTTGTGTGTGGTCAGCATGCTGGAAGCCAGACAGGCCTGAGATGTGGGTCCAGGCCAGCATCATGAAATTCAACAAAGCCAAGCGCAAGGTCTTGCATCTGGGTTGGAGAGATCCTAAGCACAAGTATAGGCAGGGTGGAGTTTGACTTGAGAGCAGCCCTGCTGAGAATGACTTAGGGCTGCTGGCTGATGAAAAACTAAACATGAACCAGCAATGTGTGAGTGCAGCCCAGAAATCCAACTACATCTCAGGCTGCACCAAAAGAAGTGTGGCCAGCAGGTCAATAGAGGTGATTCTGCTCTTTAACTCCACTCTGGTAAGTCCCCACCCATAGAGTTACTGGAACAGATCCACAGGATGCTCAGAGGATTGGAACACCTTGCCTACCACACAGTATCACACAGAGTAATGACCAGGATAGGCTGAGGGAATTCAGGTTGTTGTTCTGCATGGAGAAACAAGGGCTATGGGGAGACTTTATTGTGGGACTTACAAGAAAAGTGCAGACGGACTTTTTTGTGGGGCTTGTACTGATAGGAAGACTGGTAATGGTTTTAAACTGAAAGAGGGTAGATTTAGGTTAGGTAAGAAGGAGGTGCTTCACTGTGAGGATGGTGAGACACTGCAACAGATTGCCTAAGGAAGTTGTGCCTGGAAGTGTTCAAGGCCAGACTGGCTGGGGCTTTGAGCAATCTGGCCTAGTGGGAGGTGTCCTTGCTCAAGGTTCCTTCCGACCCAAACCACTCTATTATTTTAAGATTTTGTTGACATGAGATGTAAGATGATGTGCTATATGTGGAAGTTTTTCATGCACATAGATATAAAAGACAGAGAAATAAAAGAAATGGGGAAACCTCACATCAGGCAAGTAGGGCTGGAAAGGTAACAATTTTCCTGAATCTGAGGTAGTACTGATTCCACTAGCCTATATTCAGAAACCATCTCTCTGAAGATACAGGTGGATTGATCTCCTGGTTATTTTTTTAATTTGGCCATGTTAGCTTGGCCTATTTAAAGCTCCCTTGTATGGCAGTGCTTTTTCATATGTCTGCCTCTCTGTGATGTGTGCTTGGGCAGTCAGCAGGTATAGTGCATGGCAACGCTTGCTTATGCACTGCACATCACTAATTAAAGAAACCATTCAAAATAAAGCTCCTACTCATATTCTCTATTAATAGCCAACAAATTTCCTCCTCCTTCCCCTCCCATGACTTTTAAAGTGATAAAGCAACCCCGCCCAGGATTTTGAGAGCCCTTGTGCTCAAATGTCCAGAGCACTGTTCCAGTTGCATTACAGCAGCAGTTTCCCCATAAATATGACCCATTAATACCCTGGTAGCCCCAGCAACAATAGCAAATTCTGAGAACAGTTGACTTAAAATTGCTGTTAGCTTTTACTATGCCATGAAATAATTCTTGTTCAGGCTCTGACACCAATTATCCGCTGCCTCTGAAAAAGCCTCTCTCAGTTATGTGGGCTTAGCAAACCTGAGAGCAGGGCAACGGTAAGAGCAACAGAAATTACTTGTCAATAGACAAGTGCAGTGAGATGGGCTGCAGGAGAGATGAGTCATGGGTGAGCTGCACTCCAGAAACAGCTCAGCAGGGCCAGATGCTGCCTCTCAGAAAATGAACTTGCTGGACTTGATGGGCTAGCACCAAAGGCACAACACAGGAGTTCAGCCTTAGTGACTTCAGTGTGTTTAAAAGAAGATGCATCTACTTTTGCTTTGGAAGGACAGCCAGCCAGTTGAATGTGCAGACAGTATAGAGCGTCTCTCTGGAGACTGGAGTTGCTAGGCCAAATACTTGCAGTCAGCAGATGGGACTCAGTATTCAAAAATTACTCCTCTGTTAATAATTAAACACTGATTAGGAAAGACAAAGCAGTGAAAGCTTTAAAGAGAGTACTGAAGTGGACATGGATTGCAATGATCATTTTAAGGTAGACAAGCCTTAAATACAATGTCTATAATTTACTCCTCTTGGGTTGTTTTGTTTTTTTTGAGTCACTCGAGCTATGTTGCAGGATTGGCTGGGGAGTGCATCAAAAAGGAACGGCTCGAGCCGTATTTAAATAACTCCCCCAGACATGTAGTGTCAGAGGCTGGTGCAGGGTCAAGACAAGCTGAGGAGCACACAGGTTTGCCAACAGGAGACCTCCCTCTTTGCCTCTGCCACACTTGAGGGTGTTGGTGAGGTGCTTACATCCCAGCACCTCCTGTCTCTCCTCCTGCTGCTCTTGGCAATGATCCCTGACAGCCCCCATTGTCCAGCACAGGGGTGTGGATTGCAGGATGCAGGGATGGGACCTGTTTACCCACACAGGCACATCTACCAAGTGATGCACCAGGCAACCTAGAGACAGTCCCACAGGTTGTTCACCTCCCTCTGTCCTCTCATCTTCTAGCTCTAGATGGAATGAAAATGACCCTAGCCTGGAATGGAAACTGTCTCCCCACCAAAGCCATGGGGTCTTAGCAGGATTTGCACAAGAGTGTTGTCTGCTTCGGATGGTGATTATTGGGACAATGTGCCTGGTGAAAATTTCTGAGACAGGTATTCCTGGAAAAGCTTCTTTATACATGAAAATCCACTACAAACAGAACAAGAAAAGATCTAAAAGTCCTTTCCCTCTCATCAAAGAGAATTTAACTGCTTTTAATAATGAACTAATTTTTGGATTAATAGATCACACCCTGTATTTACATATTATATGAACCAAGGCTCTAAATATCTCATTATTATCCAGAAGAATAGGTATTTGTTCTGCTGTGTGAAGTCAATTGGTTATATATCACTTATCTTTTTATTCTACCTCAGTTTCACTGGGAAAAGTGCCATGAAAGCTTCCACTTCAGTCACTTTGTTAGAGCAGGGCAAAGAAGGATCACTTTCAGGTAGGATCAGCTGAAGAGGCCTGGCTCCAGATCAGGTTTTCGATGCCAAGCTCCACTCCGACCATGAAAAGTCAAGATACTGAACATGTTTTTGAAGGACTGCTTTTGTCCCTAAAATTTGCTGCTAGGGAAAAGAGATTTGAGTAATTAAGCTGTTTCATAGTTCTGGTGTTAAGCAAATTCCTCGTTCTCTCTTTTCTCTCCCACTGAAGTAAATGAATTGTCTACAGCAGCTGAGTTGGCAGAGCAAGAGGCTAAAGTACTGCAGCCCAATAAAGCAGGACCAAGCAAAATGAATAGGAACTCTCACCCTTGATGGTGTTCTTCTCAGTCATATTTATGTTATTGGCTCAGAAATGAGGGTCTTCCTCCCCTCCTGTCTTCTTGGAGCACCTGGGTGCAGACAGACCAATGCGATTGGGAAGGGATAACATTTTCTTGGTAGGAAATGTGTGTGTGTTGGATTATTGTTTTATCTCTTGGCTCTTCTGACCACGTCTGCCAAGGTCTAGACAAAGCAATGCCTTAACGAGGACAATTGCCCTTACTGAAAGTGTAAGAGGATTTGAGCTTCATAGAAAAGTTTAATTTTGCTGGCTAGAGAAGTAACTGTTCAGAATGCTGCTCTGAGCAAACAGATATTTCCATCCTGGCAGTTTTCTCTAATTATTATTTATTATTAACAAAACCAAAGCAACACTGCCACCATCAAAATTCTTAGCAATGAGAAGATCAGCACAGATGGAATATGAGAGCTGAAAAGTACTCAGTAATATAGACCCCTGTTAAGTCTCTCAGGCGTAGTGCTCTCCTTGTTGGAATAACATAACTGATCACATGGATGGATTTGCTCTGAAATGCATTAAGAAAATTCTCTCTATGTGCTGTGAGTAGTGTTGGACTGGTGCTGCTGGTGTCCACATTGCTGCTGTCAGTGGGTCCCTGCAGCAGCTGGTCAGGAGGCCCTCAGCCATTCTTATATCACAGTATCACAGGAATGATGAGGCTGGAAAAGACCTTAAAGATCGTCCAGTCCAACCTAAAACCAACCAAGTAAACCCCTGGGATGATGATATGGCTGACCCCACAGGGAACAGGCATGTGTTCCCATCCCATGGAATCAGGTGTGAGCCACTCAACACCCTGCAGCCATTCAACTGAGAAAGAAAAGGTGGAAACACCACAAAAAGGCTGAGTTAAAGAACCGGGGCAAAACCCCAAGAAAGGTTAGCCAGGAGGCTCTTCCCTTCCATACGCCTGAGTGTATGCATACTTCAGGTGCTTGAAGACTTTCTCTGAACTCAAGAGGAATTGCTCATGTCCTTGCATTTGTTGGCATATTTGCTCATCTAGGACTCAAGCAAGTTATTTTTCCCTTCAAATGAGGAGAGGTGTTTTTATCTCCAGGACTCCACCTGTGATGGTTCACAGCTACTTCCTGGTGGCAATTGCTATGCCTCATGCCAATGGCTGGGGTCACAGCAAAAGGAAAAGCTGTAAATTCTATGAGTTTTAACAAAGAACAAATACTTCCAGAACTGCAGAAATGTGAAAGATCAGTCCCTTTATTTGTAATGGTATAAACACAAAGTAGATGAAACATAAAAAACCCCTTCAACAAATGAAGCTAATTTCAGAAGATAAATTAGTTATGAGCTGCTGAAGAGTTAACAAACACTTTTTCTATTATACTTGGGGTGATTATTTGCATTACAGAATTATATACAAATACTTCAAATTTTTAACTACAATCAGAAACCTCATGTTTTGGTTGGTTGGGGTTTTTTTATAAGAAAGGTGCTATTGCTCTATAGTACCTAAAAATCTCAGACTACATCAGCATCAAAATGTTTTTCACGGGACAAATTAAAATAAAAAATATATTTCACTGTGCATCATGATTACTAATGGGTGTAAGTACTCAGGAAGAAATATAGAACTCTTGCAACTGATTTATTTAATTGATAAGTACTGGCCTGTCATGTAAATTACCAACATGGTTTCTGCTGGAGATCTTTCCTCCTTTAATGTACAGGAAAGTACACAGGTCAAGTGTAGGTGAGTACATAAGCTTGGGGCCTAACTCCATGAGAAAATTCAACTACTCTAATTCTGCAGATAGTAAGTGAAGGTGCTTGTGACAGCGGTTTTTAGAATCACAGTGATGCTGTAGTCAGCTCCCCTTAAAAAAAAATGTGAAGCTCAAAAACAAGAGAGAATTTCTTAAGTATTATACACTTTTCAAAAATATATTAATCTTAAAAATTAAGCTGGATGGCTCATTTACCTTCAGGTTTCCTGCTTTCAAGGTTTTTTCTCACAGAAATTAAAACCAGGCCCAAGTACTGATCTTTTGGGAAGGCCAGATGCTAATGGAAATGACTGACTCCAGCAGCTGGGTCCCTAAGGAAGATGATTAAAGAAGTATGTTGCAAACTTTGGCAATTGTGTCAAGAAAAAGCTGTGGATATCTGATGCTTCTGGATTAAATTTTCTGATTTTAAAGGTGCCAGGTCTCACTGAATCAGCAAAGTCATGAAAGGTAAAAGTCTTTTTGGAGGGAATGAGTCACTGCTGAAAATTAAGTTTAGAAAACAAAAGCTGCCCATTTCCATCAACAGAAAAAAAACCCCAAACCAAATAACTAAGAATCACAACAGAGTATTTAACTTCTGGCATATCCAGTGAACTTTTGATATTAGAAGAGGTGGAGGGAAATGCCTTTGTCAATGTCTTGAATGTACCCCATTGAGAGTCTTGAATGCACACCACTGCGATCAGCTGAAGGCTGTGAGAAGAAATGGCAAAAGTGACCTGCCAATTCTGCTCAATAGATTGGCCAGTCTTTCTCAACGAAGCCAAATGTGTTTGATTTGACCAAAACCAATGAATGTCATTCATGGCATGGCCACCCTGTAAATAAACAGTCTTCTGAATGTGCTATGAAATTACAAATATGATGGCAAGCAATATCTGCTCATACATAAACTACTGTTTCAGGGCTGGCTCATTCCGTAAAGAAATTGGAAGTCTAGAAGAGGAACAACAGCCACTGCACATTGCAAAAGCCAGACAAAGCTGCTCTTCTCTTTGCTCAGAGGGACAAGTCAGAGCAGCAACAGGCACCTCCCCTGCCCTGAGCCATTTGCAGATATTCCCAGTTAGGCCATTTTTAAAACTTTGGAGAAGGGCAGTGTCTAGCCCCAGAAATTTTGTTGTTTAAGGGTCTACTTAAGGCAGAGTTGGTGTCTTTACCTTTAATAGCATTTAACACATGGGTGTGGTTTTTTCTTCTGTGAATGTGCATGGGTGCTTTTTTGTGAACTTTTGGCACGTCGAAGCAGGATGTCCTACTGTTGAGTTACCTCAACCGTGTGAGGATCCACCTCTTTCAGTTTGCTTTAAATATGACAGCTTCTAGTTTCACCTGATGCTGTCTAGTTCAAATAATGTATCCCTACTGTTTTTTGCTCTTGGTTGTATATTATTTCTCATCTGGTTGTTTTCTGTTGTCATTTCTCCATCCCAAATAATCCTGCTCACTTGAATCCTTGAATCACTCTAGCATAGAGGTCATTGTGTTATCTTTGTTGCTCTTCTGTGGATCTTGGCCACTTCTGTTATATGTGGGCCAGAGCTGCTAGATGCAGACATCCTACAGCCCTCCCTATAATCTCCACTGCACTCTATCCTAGCAATTCCCACCAGCTTTACATCGATTTTGAAGCACAGAAACAATACTTCCATGGATTTATTACAATTGCAAGACCTTATTGCTGAGTGAGAACCAGCTGGTTAGAAATTCTGCACTTTCAATCACTTTATTTTTTTCCAAGCACACCTGGCTTACCAGCTGCTTCCAACTTGGTCTGGGAGGAGTCTTAATACTACCATTAATAGAGTCTTAATACTACCATTTTCCTCGTTAGACATTGAGTGCACTGATGTTTGGCTTTAGTTGCCGGAGTGGGATGACTGGACCTTTTCTTTTGGTGTGGAGTATGTGCTGGGTGAGATTGTGCATGGGGTTAGATGGTCTGTTTCCTCCCAACCTCAGCCTAGTCTGACCATCTTATACCAGCTCTGTCCTGTCACTACAATGTCCTGCTGATTATCTCCTCCTTTCTATCTATTCAGTCAAGAAGTCAATTTGGAGCCAGGTGTTCCAGATTCCTCATCCTCCTTCTACTGTGGCTTCATGGAAATAAGTGCCTCTGGTCATTTTACTGAAGTATATGGGAGTATCTGCCATGTAAATACAAGCTTTCTTTACTGCTCATTTCAGTCTTATTGAAGGTTTCTGTGTTTCTGGAGTTTTGGAGGAGATGCTTCGTTTTTTTGTTCTGCTTAGTACCCCACATCTTGCTTCCAAACTCTCTCCCTTGTCCTGTCCTAATGCACTGGTGAAAACCTCTACCTGCTAGGTCCCAGTGGTTTTTAGGAGGCAATGGGTTAAGGTCTTGCCAGCCTAGGCAATTCTGCGATTTTGTAATCTTCCCCCAGTGCTTGGAGCCTTTCCTTCATCATCTATGGGTAAGGCTAGGAATGATGTCTCCTCAGTCAATATCATATGCCATAGGTTGCACTGAGATTATTTAAATTCTGTGGAACACCCTTGGTTTCTACACAGATTCCATAACCAAAGTCACGTTGCAAAAATGTGTTGAAATCCAGGAGGAGCTCTTGAAACTGCTTGAGACTTATTGGGTTCAAAGGATGTAGTCTGAATTTGTCCTCATAGGACTGTGACAGAGCTGATTTTTTTAAGGCAGTAATGGTCCCAGCATGCATGTATACCACACCAAGACTATGACTCTCACCTCAGCAGAGGTGCAAGAGTTGCAGGGAGTGATATGGTGGTACTGGTAGAGCTGAGCTGCAGGGCTTGTGTATTAGGATAGTATCCCCTCTATCCCATGCTGCTAAGGGGGCTGAGGGCTCCAGCTCTCTGTCTAGCCCTGCATGGGGCTAACTCTCCTCAAACCTTCAGCAACACCTTGCTTTATTTAGGGCTGGGGCATGGGTGTTATTTTAATAACAAGTCAAACTATAAATAAAACGTGCAATTTCCACGTGATGCTAGACAGACTTGGAATGAAAAACACTTAAAGATGCTGTAGGAGCTGATAGTCCTTTTACAGCAACTTAGTCACTATAAGGGTGCTAAGGCTCTGGAACAGGTTGCCCAGGAATGTTGTGGATGTCCCCTCCCTCGAAGTGTTTCAGGCCAGGTTGGATGGGGCTCTAGGCAACCTGGTCTAGCAAGAAATGTCCCTGGAGGTTGGAACTAGATAATCTCTGAGGTCCTCTATGATTTCAGTAGCAACACCTGATAGATCCTTTAGCCCCAAAACCCACCCACCGCCAAAACGATCCACCGGGATGACGGGAGGCGCAGCAGTTGGGAGAGGACTGGGCTAAGCAGAGCTAGCAGGGAAGAGGGGGGAGCGCTGTGCCGTGCAGTGGCGGTGACGGGAGCGGCGCGGCAGAGCCCTGCCCCCGCCGCCTGCGCGGCCGGCCCGGCCCGGCGGAGAGGCGGGGGGATTTCCAAAGCGCCG